>VMBQ01004306.1:72762-84833 GCA_007657795.1 Dreissena rostriformis | reverse complement strand
CTAGTTTAAACTACTTTCAATATGGCCGCTCCAATGAAGATAGCAATATGAATTGGCATATCGCTCTGTCAGAGAAAAGAGTTGCCAAACATGCAAGATTATGCAACCAACACAAACATTAAAGAGTATATCAGTCGCCATTAAGTCAATCAAGGGTACCCATAACTGCAAAACAGCAAATGCAGTATACATCATGACTTGTCATGTGTGCAACAAACAATATGTTGGTGAGACACAAATGGCTTTGAGTAAACGCATAAACTTACATAGGTATGATTGGAATACGAGTACATTTAACAGATCCTCCATTGCAGAACATTTAAGCGAACCTGATCATACGTTTGAAAACATCGTCCTGTGTTATATTGAAGCTAATGAAACATGGTCAGATTTAACACGACAACTTCGAGAAACATACTGTATAAGGCGACTCAACACTGTTCAGTCACATGGAATAAATAAAAAGAACGACACCTACATATAAAACAATACTTAGTTCAAAACTTTCACTTCTATTTTATACATCTTATATGCATAACGATATAATAAACATTCCGGGCGCCAGTCTATAACACACAGTTTTAATCAACACAAAACGACAAATAAATATGAAATAAGACTAAATGCAAAAAGTTCACTGCACATTTTACTTTATTATTAGTATATCGATATAATGAACATCACTGGCATCAAACTATAACACACAATTTTAATTTGGTTTATTAATAAATTTCAATCTAATCGATATAATTAACATAACGGGCGCCAGTCTATAGCACATAGTTTAAATCAGCGGAACGACGTTTCAGGTTTTCAGGTTTTAACAAGACAATGGTCCGATTGTACATTCGCACTGATGAATCGTGAACTCATATCTGTATTCACCCCTGAAGAAAACGTATGGTCGAAATCGCTAGGGTAAAAGATACTTAAATTTAACAATGTTTGAACAATTTCTTTGTCATAAGATATACGTATAACTAATTGTTCTTGTATCCTCATAGGATCCAGTTTTATTATTATATACTATATATATATAGATATATAAATTGTTACTGTACAGCTACAAACTCAGTGTATGCAGTGTAGACTGTGATTATGAATTTCTACATAATGGATTAATGTATTGGGGACATAATTAGTTGTATTGGCTAAACATGGCTAGTTCTTTAGTGGTGACAGTATTTTAAACTGGGCGACAATAGGTGGCGAAAGAAAATTAATGCCCTGCGAAATACTTGTTTGAATGAAATATTTCAATCGCAAAGTTGTACTTTTACATAATTATTATGGCGATCGAAATTCATTTGAAAACATCACATTCTTTTGATTATGTTAAAACAGTTTATGCTATACTCAACAGCTTTAGCCAGATTTAGTTGAAACCTATTTATTTTAGCTCGATTGTAATGAAACCATGAGACATATTTAGACATTATCGAGTCCTTTTTGTAGATAGCAGTATTACTTGGTGTCTTGAGGGTACTCTAAAGAACGCTCCTACTTTTGGGATTGACCCCGACACCTCACAGTTGCTAGACACTATACCTCTACACCCCAGCAATCTAGCCAGCTTTGAATTCCTGAGGCTAAACAAATACCACAAAAGCTTCACAATTGTATTATATAAGATATAACAGCTTGGGAGATGTACAAAGCATTTTTTTCATCAATAAATAAGTCAGATTTAAGTGTTTGGCTGAATTACTTTTTATTGAAATAAGTATGATGTTTTGGTACTCAATAATGTGCTGATATTTGTTTTACTATACTTTTGTAGCTTTTGTCCGTAAAATTACGTAGCACCTTTTATCATATTAGTGAATATGCCGAACTTAAAGTGCAGTCGATTTGTTGAGTATCCTCTGTGATCATTTGAAATGAAAGCCACTGAGCGGATAAAAAATACATTTGGAGCAGGAAAGGTCTTGTCTTCTCACAATCACACATTATGGCGAAACTTTGCATGTATCAAAATCTGCCACCAATATAATTCATAGTCATATGGCTTGAACTTGGACACTAAAATTATTAATGTATCGTAAATCAAACAGTACATTTTGAAATAAAAATGTATATGGTTGTTTTACTTATTATGATTTAATTGCATTTAAATATAATTTACATACGTCTGTCAATAAAATAAGAATTAATAAACCTGCACAGGAAGAACGTCATTCAGACTTGGAAGTGAACTGTAAGACCCTTCCAACAGCATATCTGCACGTACGCTAAAGATTAAACTAAGAATACTCAAGGACATGCAATAATCAGACCATACTTTAGGTTGCGATAACCGACTTTTCCAAAATGCCGATTTATTGGTGGTTTTATGTCAGGTGTTGATGACTTAAGAATATTGACTTAGCAATAAATATGCCAACGGAGTTGTTTATGTAAATACACAGCTTGTTCTTATATTTTCCGACTTACAGAGAAATGATTTATAAATTCAAATGTCACTTAATAACTTTGAAACATCTCTTTATTTATATTGACACTTCAACTAGTTTCTTTAGCTACAAAGTTATACAGTATTTTTATTTGTTCGACCAGGGATAACGCAAATGATTTAAGACACCTTATACCCCACATGATATCATCAACATTCAGAAATAATTACCATCCTAAATATTGAGACTATCATATAAAAAGACTATTTACGTTAAAGCCATAAAAGAAGAGAAATTGTCATTTAAATCTTGTGAAGCCTTTTTCCATGCAGCCTTCTTTTTCTTTTGAGCCAAAATGCGCACCGGTTCTCACATTTTAACCTGCTTAAAAAGCTTTAATGTAGACGCGGTTGTCTGATAAAATGTTGGTTTGGCTATAGCTTTATAAACATTAATTGTGAATGTTATTTAGATTGTTCGACCACTAAGTTGTTATGATATATTGTCGTTTTGATTGTAAATGCCCATGCTAGTTGTAAGTAAGATATGTGTTATATAATCAAACCAAATAATTTTGTCAGACATTCAATCCCAGCTGTCAAAGATGCCAGCAGAATGTGCACTCATGAACATGATATAAATATCTATCGAATCAATTAAAAACAAATTAGTCTTGTTGTGCTCGTGTCTGACCACTCTCAGATGTATAATGTATGCAGTTCAGTGCGTGATTTAACGTTTTAGTGATTTGCATTGCCTGTATCAAGACAGCCCCGGACCAGTTGTTATTTGAATGTCTACATTGTGTGTGTGGTATTGTCGAACGTATTGTACTGGTAAGATTGGCCACTTGTTTTGTATAAAACTATGTAGGATAGTGTATTTGTGGTATGCCTATTGGGTTTTTGAATTACTGTTAGTATTCTCCTATGAACACTGTATGCTAGAACACACACAGGGACTTTCACATTCCGTCTATTAGGTGCTCTTTTCAAGTCTACACTTCTACATATCATAAACAAAATTTATTACTTGGTGGACTATTCATGACAAAGGATTTCAACCTAATCGATCAATAAAGAGAAGCCGGCCTACATTAGTCGCCACACATACCGCACAAGCTGCGTTATCTAGAAATTTATGGATTTGAACAATATTTGCACTGTCACAATACCATTCACGGGAATACGGGGTTATCTCGGGATCAAATCTCGACCAGGAAGACGGCGCGTTATAATGTAAAAAAGGAACTATCCCCTGTAATGTTATCTCGTTTCAAAAGCTATCAAAATAACAATTGCTCTAGAGCATTAATATAGCGGGATGTAAGGTAATGAGTAAGAGAGATTGAAACCGAAGTTATAAGTTTCAAATTCAACAAACGACTAACATTAACATGTTCAGTGTTTGTGTTCAGAGACTGTATATAATTATTTACACATTGACACAATTATTGTTTGTATTTTTATTTCGAGCTTGAAATGAACCAATCACCATTAAAATACTTAAACCTCTGTGGTTCTCAACCATAGGTCATTGTTATGTTTAAAGGTGTATGCCCGTTAATAGGATAAAGCAAATATACCACTATCGCAAATGCATTTAACATTCTAGAATTTCTCCAATAAATACATTGATGTTTATAAGCGTTGTTGTTCTGATAATAATTGTTAACGCCAGCAATTTGTATGTCATGTGTCTTCCTTTTATTATCTTTAGTTTCAATTTGAAAATGTTTCGTATTGCAAAAGCCCAGATTTTTTTTTTTGAAAATGTGCAGATATGCTGTTGATGTACAAAATAAATGTACACATGTTAGTCAAAAACATGTAAAAGGAACTACTTAACAAGTTAAACATAAACTGTTATCTTATATAGTACTTTACTATCTAACCCTAACAGTGTACAATAAGTGAGTGGTAAAAACAGTATACATATTGTGCTTGTGTGTGCTATATAAAAGAAACGAAGAACATTTGACAAGTTATTGTATTTTTGAAGTATCAAATCAGGGAAGTTATAACGTAGCTTTAGCAAATATAACAAATACACCAAATAAAAAAATGTAAGTTTTCCTTATAAAGTATTTTCGATCGCAACCGAAAGTGTTTATTTTTCAAAAGAACGTTCTTAAAATAACTCAACCATCGTCTCAAATAGTTATATGTGTAAGCCGTTTGAAGTGCCATACATAAATCTTTCCACGCAATGACGCGACATGTGGTGTTCACATTGGTACACCACATAAGCGTGTGATTTATCATTAGATCCTAGAGTAGGATTTTTAATTCCTCCTGACATAAGTGGAGTTTTATGACAAAATGGAACAAGTGACATCCGTGTCATATGTACACATTTCATATGTTTTTATTTTCTTTTTAAATAGTTGATATCATATCTTATTGATTTTCACACATTTTTGCGTCCTTTGAGTGGTATTCCTCTTGTCAAGTATTGTGAGCAGGCTTATTTAGATATCACTTAATAGTAAACTTTTTATACTTTGACATATTTTGAAAATGTTAATAAGCACAAGGTTCCTTGAAATTTAACGAATTATGATTACGTGTATACATGTGCATGTTTTAGTCTCTCACTGTGCCTATGAACACGTTATATGTACCAGTTTTTTTTTATAACAAACATTTCAATATGTTCTTTGCATTTTGGTATAAAATACTGCTCTTTACTTTACATCGCATACCTATAAAATGTAGAACGTTGCTGCTTAATCATTAAACATATCGCCTTTTCCTATCCATTACTATGGTGCTGATGCAGTCCTTCCCTAAACCGTCGGTCCTCGGCTTTTGCCGATAATAAATTGGAAAAGCCGGTTATGATTCTAATATTGCAGGACCTCGTGNTTTGCCGATAATAAATTGGAAAAGCCGGTAATGATTCTAATATTGCAGGACCTCGTGGCCGGTAATAAAATTATGGCGAAATTTGGAATTCCATAAACTATTTTCAGAAAAGTATCAATGCAAAAGTAAGATTTTACCGAATTATTAATAACTCCGATAATGTAAAACGTGTTTTCATTGGTTTCATTTTTTTAAATGACGTAGTAAGTGTATATACGGTATCCGAAGATTTTTGCTAAGTCGTCATAGCGAAAACCACACTACGTCATCACTAAATGAGTACATTCCGCAAAGTACAACCACGTGCGTTTTTGGTTCCCGTTTTATCCGATTAATTTGTAAGCAAGCAGGGCATTAACAAAGGACAGTGTGACCTTCCCGCGAACTGTCAACATCAACACGTACAAGAGTTATCAGGAAAATAGTGGATCAAGATCTTTAACAGGTGATTTCGTTTTCATTTTATATTATAACTTTGTTTAAATGTTTCAATTAAAGTTTGTTGAAGGAGCTAAGCCAGGTCAGCCTGTAAAAAGGAAAACAACTGAGGATGAAAAAAAAGAGGATAACAAAAAGCGCAATCACCCAAAATTAACTCAAAAGCATTTAACATAGATTGACTTTAAACTGGTTTAATTGTAAAAGCCTAAAGGTATGCTAGCCTACAAAAACTTAGCAAAAGCATTAAATATTTTATGTTCATGATACAGGGAGATGGTGTTCGTCGGCTGACTTATCAGCGCCCACCCAAGGCTATGTCTGATGGTGAAGCAATCATCACGGATGACCCAAAGGCCTCACCTCTGATTAACGAGGCAGAAGATGAGGATGAGGATGTGTCTTCAGAAGAGGATGTGGATTCAGACTTCCAGGATGAAGACACAAATGAAAAATAAATCTTGGACATTCTGCATGAATGAATGCAATGCATTATTACTGTTACGTACATATACATGTGAAGATGTGTGTTATAACTATTATACTTATATTAAAATATTGTAAAAAATCTCATTTTTGTCGTTTTTCTAAATCTTTCTTTTTTGGGCCGGAAATGATTAGTCTGGGCCGGCAATGGCTGCATGATTATAGGACCTCCTGGCCGGCAATAAAAAATAGTTTTGGGAAGGACTGGGCTGATGGGTCGTTATTTCTGTTGCATTCATTACTATTCAATCGCTTTAGTATAGGTGCTATCTGTACTAATATTTCATAACAATTTACGCCATAATGGCCTCTCATAGCAATTACTTGTATGCATTTAACAAACTGTCAATATTTATCGCGTTATGTTTTGATATTAAGTTATTATATTTCCTTATGAAATACATGTACATATATTGAGTGAACACAAACGATACTATTCAAGTTACGAGTTGCGTGGCATAAAAGGAACATAAACAATATTAGCATAAATTATTTATGTGTATAAACAATTCTTTAAATTAGGTCACACGTATTGCTGATATATTAATGTTTATCACACCGACGTGCTCATTTGTTAAACATACAAAAGAGCTTGGCCCTTCGAATATGTCGAGTAGCAAATCTTTTAAAGCCGATTAAAATAACACTATTGAATTACACAATGCAACTTATTTCGACGCAAGGAAGCATCATACGATGAATTCACTGTTAAGCTTTTGGTAAATAATACAATCCAAAAGTAAGTGTTATGTTTAAAACTAAATATTATTTTGATTGCAATGTTTGGACTTTCAAGAAACTGCACGTGCTCTAGCAAACGTATGAATAACAAATAATGCATACATTATGCCTCGCAAGTAAAGCAATAGTTTAATCATTATATTAAAGTTCCCGAAAATGTATGTTTTGCTTAATTTGTGATAAATTGCATATTTTGCATAATATTTGTACTGCAGTTATTATTATAGGTGATGTCACATTGATTATTCGTGCAATGTTTATGCATTAGACAGACGCAATTTTGAATAGTTTTGGTGCACTGGCGTCACGGAAACGCACGTGGGTAATGTTTTCGCGAAATAGGGGTGGATTATAGATTATAATTGTTCTGATATTATATAGATTTGTAGAAAGAGAGAAATATTTTTTTTTCTAAGTGTTTATTGCAATAAAAACCAGCGGATGTTTGTTCCTGTTCTTATTATCAAACAGATCGGCTTATCGCCCACGTTGTTTAATTCTACGCATCGGAGCTCCAAACCGTGGCTGATCAACCAACACTTAGCAAGGAAACCTTATTTCTTGAATGGACACGTCTTTGTCGTTCTAATTAATAGCTGCTTCATAATAATTTAATAATTTAACTCGTGCACATCAGAACTCAATTATTGTGTATATTGACATTCACACATTTTTTTGTTTATTAACAAATAATTAATAATTATACATGGACAGCCTAACAATAAAATAGTTACAAACCAGTGACAAACAAGGCAGCCCCTAATTATAAATGGACCGAAGCCATAGGTTTTACTACTGGGCTGAAAATGGGGTTCACATTTTTTATTTATTTTTAACTGATAATTGTCATCATTGGAATAAACCGAGCTTCAACATTGAAAGAGATGTGTAATAAGTATCTTTTTTAAACAATCGCCTTCAACATACAATAAAGCGGTACATCAAGAGTGCAACAAAACTGTGTGTTACCCCGACGATGACGTCATATGTCAATATTTTGCAAGCGCGGTCCATAGTTAGCAAGCGCCGTCCATATATGAATAAAGTGATTGGTCCATGAACTCTCTATGGTTTTTCACGGATCTTAATCGGTAATATCATTAACGGAATCATGTCTGTTAGGTACAATACACGTATTTATTTACGCTTTTCCGATATCAATATTTCCATATTTTGTTGTTATTATTGTCGGATGAAACACTACATGTATAAGGCGCACAAAACATGTTTAAAAAATATTTTAATACACAGAATAAAGAAATAATACTTAAAAAATACGTTTTTTAGTTATTCATTAAATTGCCCAAATGTCTGATTGTTAATTTCGTTACTTACATATACATTAAGTTCAGCATACATAACATGAAACACTATGTTCAATCAATAACAAAAACGATCGAGTGAGTATATCTTTTCGTGTATTAAGTCTCAAAACAGGTTAATGAATGCTTAAGAAGAAACCCTACCCTACCGATGTTTGAACCAGATCGGTAAGACAAATCGAATAATAATGTAGTGTTTCGGAAGAAGACCGTCTCTTAAACGATGTTTTAACTTATATTGAAATTCAAAAAAATGGTTCTGATGTGGACACTTTAGTATCCGTATTTAGAATTATGGTCCAAACACTGGTGGTCATAACTTTACGGACATGAAAGCTCTGACCAACAATGTTAAAAACAACAAATCGATCTGGTCAGCATTTAACGAAATAATGTCCACACCCCTTGACAAGAATATATTCAACACGGCCCCAGTTATCGAGAGTAATTTCAACGGACACGATTTGAGCACAATTATAAATTAATAAGACATTTCAACCAGTAGCTTAAACATAAAAATCCCAAAACTGACACACTCGAAAACTAGAAATGGTGCGGCAGAGGCCGACGCGTATCCCCACGCCGAATGTTTGACCTAGGTGTGCCCCAGGGTTGGTAATGGGGCCATGCATAGTCGATATTGACCGTATTGTCATAAGAGAAGTTCAGTATCAATTAGAAGTGAATTGGTGTAGAAATGATGAAGTTATAGTAAAAGGCAATTTTGGGTGGGTGTGACCTATGTGGGCAGGGCGCCCCAGGGTTGGTTATGGGGCCATGCATAGTTGAGATTGACCGTATTGTCATAAGAGAGGTTCAGTATCAATTTGAAGTGAATCGGTGTAGAAATAAAGAAATTATAGTTAAAGGCAATTTTGGGTGGGTGTGGTCTATGTGGGCGGGGCCCCAGGGTTGGTAATGGGGCTATGCATAGTTAAGATTGACCATATTGTCATAACAGAGGTTCAGTATCAATTTGAAGTGAATCGGTGTAGAAATGAAGAAATTATAATAAACGGCAATTTTGGGTGGGTGAGGTCTATGTGGGAGGGACGCCCCAGGGTTGGTAATGGGGCCATCCATAGTTGAGAAGGACCGTATTGTCATAAGAGAAGTTCAGTATCAATTTGAAGTGAATCCGTGTAGAAATGAAGAAATTATAGTAAAAGGCAATTTTGGGTGGGTGTGGCCTATGTGGGCGGGGCGCCCCAGGGTTGGGAATGGGGCCATGCATGGTTAAGATTGACCGTTTTGTCATAAGAGAGGTCCAGTATCAATTTGAAGTGAATCGGTGTAGAAATGAAGAATTTAATGTAAAATAACCTAAAAAAATAAGTGAAAATCTCTGACCCGGCCCCACCCTAACACCCATAACTTTGTACCCAGGGGTCAGATCAAAATTCCAAGTAGTGCAGGGTCGCACATATGCTCATAGCTACCATGTGTGTAAGTTTCAAGGTTATAGTGCTTATAGTGTAGGAGGAGATAGTGGCCAGGATGGACGGACAGACGGACGGACGGCGGAGATAACCACAATATCCCCACTTTTTTTCAAAAAGCGAGGGGATAACTAAACATCAATACACAACGGTTATGAAAGGAGAAAACAACAATGTTCTAAGCCATCCAATCAAATTATGAAAACACAGTTGTAAGTCCCTTCTCTTTGTCAACGTAAATAAATAGTAATTTCCTCTAGCATATGTAAACAATTATTAACATTAATACTTAAATTGTGTTTTGTTCAAAAGAAAAGTCAACACATATGTGTACATTATCAGCATATGTCATTCTCTTCTTTTTTTAAACCTACTCATCTATCCCAATTACAAGATAATTCCGAAGAAACAATGTTATTGCCGCGAACGCTATCACTCTTGAGCCACTCAGAATGGGACACGAAACTCTGTTTGCTAGAAAAAAATAAAGCATTCACTATTAGAAGACTACATGTATGGCAATGTCATCGATATAGCTTAGCACACGTTGCATTGTTTTGTTCATAACAAGTACCAGATCTTTCTTTTGCAATTTATTATTAATAAAAAAAAAATTTTTTGCTTGCGAAAATCAATATAATATTTCGAGCTATACTTATATATTAAAGTGCAGTTAATGAAAGCGACGTTAAACTTGTACCGGTAGAATGGTTTCCTGTGACAGATTGGTCAACATCTGTAATAGCAATTACATGTTAATTATGCATTTCGGGTTTTCATTCTACTGGAATATGCCTGTCAATTCAGATTTAATGTAAATAGCTTCATGTTTATGGAATAAAACTAAAGATAACGAAGTTAATATATCATCTTGGTACTCCAACAATAAGTGTACATGTGTACAACAATTACAAATGTTAAAAATGGGTTTGATTTATATTGTTAATAATACTATTGCGAAAGAAACTAAAGGGACGTTTTTCATTAAAAGTTCTGCATATTATTGAGCTTCACTTTATGTAACACAAAATAGGACAATATGATAATTGATTCCAAGATGGCGGTCGCAATACAGTCGTTGATTGGATAGTAATTAAACATCTATTAGGATATGTGTTTTTACACCAAATTTATGAATGAAGACATATTTTTGTAATAAATGTCTATAAATAAAATAAAAAACACACAAGTATAAAATCATAAAGAAAAATGGACGGTCGATGATACCTTTAGTTGTTACACCGGTAATCGGAGCTTTCGTTGTTGTTTCTGTAAGAAAAACTTTTACGTGTCTAAATGTCATAGCAATAATCTAATATTCTAGTGACTTAACAAATATATTAAGGGAAAAAATCACAGGTAACACAGTGTATGAACCTTTTAGATTATAAGTGTTAACCAGTTATTTGTTATTGCAGACATTCTTTGATTTTTTGTTAAGTTCTATCATTTACCTTCTGTTATTTCACTGTTTTTGGAGTAATTTCTATAGCGACAAAATTAAACAATACAAGGAACACCGATCGAAAATAGTATTAAAACAGCATTGCCTTCAGGAAATGTACTGTGTTTGTAGTACTGGCGATGTAATATATATAAAAAAATTTAATCTTTACATAATCTTAGATTTTTTTAATAACCTATATATAGCAAAAATAATAAGATCCCACTTTTATAAAGAAGAACAAAAATACAACATAATTTTTTTTCTGAATTTAAAGTTATTGGTGCATATTCTACAGGGCTATGTTTCATGTATGTACACGAACGTATATTATGAATGAGGAAATAAGACCAATGGACTAAATTACAAAAAGCAATAAAATAAAATAAAGAAGTTACCTAGTAAGAACACCGATACTTGGTTTGTTCTATTCCCACCATCAAAACTGCAATCATAGGTTCCTTCCCTCGATTTCGTGAAATTTTTATTTGAAAAGTGTATAGCGAATGTCATGTTTATGACAGAGTATCCCCTCCATACATAAGGCTCATAGTTGCAGGTTGACGAATTACTGTAGGTATTATAGTCACACAGTGGTTTTGCATCATGCCGAATTGAAACTGTCTCCGGAGTTGAGTTGTAACATACGCTGCAAGTGAACGTGATCTCGCCACCCAGAACATTCAATGGAAAATCATATTCAATTGACGGTAGGCACACTGATTCTGAAACGAGTAGTTGAAGAAGAAATAGTAATAATAATTAAAAATAATAATCATATTATATTATTTAACTGTTATTGTTAAACTATTATTGTTAATACTATTAATACTATTAATATTATTATTATTATTGTTATTATTATTATTATTATGATTATTATTATTATTATTATTATTATTATTATTATTATTATTATTATTATTATTATTATTATTATT
>VMBQ01004306.1:0-72662 GCA_007657795.1 Dreissena rostriformis | reverse complement strand
TATACATATTGTGCTTGTGTGTGCTATATAAAAGAAACGAAGAACATTTGACAAGTTATTGTATTTTTGAAGTATCAAATCAGGGAAGTTATAACGTAGCTTTAGCAAATATAACAAATTCACCAAATAAAAAAATATAAGTTTTCCTTATAAAGTATTTTCGATCGCAACCGAAAGTGTTTATTTTTCAAAAGAACGTACTTAAAATAACTCAACCATGTCTCAAATAGATATATGTTTAAGCTGTTTGAAGTGCCATACATAAATCTTTCCACGCAAGGACGCGACATGTGGTGTTCACATTGATACACCACATAAGCGTGTGATTTATCATTAGATCCTAGAGTAGGATTTTTAATTCCTCCTGACATAAGTGGAGTGAATATATCTCTTCGTGTATTAAGTCTCAAAACAGGTTAATATATGCTTAAGAAGAAACCCTACACTACCGATGTTTGAACAAGATCGGTAAGACAAATCGAATAATAATGTAGTGTTTCGGAAGAAGACCGTCTCTTAAATGAAGTTTTAACTTATATTGAAATTCAAAAAAATTGTTCTGATGTGGACACTTTAGTATCCGTATTTAGAATTATGGTTCAAACACTGGTGGTCATATCTTTACGGACATGAAAGCTCTTATTATTATTATTATTATTATTCTTATTCTTATTCTTATTCTTATTCTTATTCTTCTTATTATTATTATTATTATCATATTATTATTATTATTATTATTATTATTATTATTATTATTATTATTATTATTATTATTATTATTATTATTATTATTATTATTAGTATTAGTATTAGTATTAGTATTTGTATTTGTATTATTATTGTTGTTGTTGTTATTTTATTATTACTTTTATTATTATTATTATTATTATTATTATTATTATTATTATTTTTATTTTTATTATTATTATTATTATTATAATTAATTTTATTATTATTATTATTATTATTATTATTATAATAATAATAATAATTATTATTATTATTATTATTATTATTATCGTAATTATTATTATTATTATTTTTATTATTATTATTATTATTATTGTTACTATTTTTTGTTTTTTGTTCTTTATTATCAATCAAAAATGCAAATGACATAAAACTTTCAAATACACATAACAATTATTTATTACAAAGAAGTATTGTTTTGCTTTACAAAAAATGGTACTAATTTCATAGCTACACATGTAAACATTATTGTACCTGCTTGCGGCGCAATCATAGTTATTACGAGCGGTTGCTGTTATCATCATTTTGCAGAATGTCAGTTGTAATCCTAAAGCAAAACCCCTGAAATAAAAATTAAACCAGACATACAAATTGCTCATTTTATAATGTAAATGTTTGTTCATATGATCAATTTTTTGCGACATCAGACATTTTGATAACTCTTATTTACGGTCTTTTTCTATGACCTGAGTATGGAGTAAAACCTCTTTGATGTCAAATGCGTTTACGAATTCATTCCAAAATAACATAGTAATGAAGTGAGCACAGCGCGAACAAACTTGAACATTACTCCAAAGTTATGTTAACATTGTTTTAGCAGAGACCAATTATTTTTCGGCCTTATATTGCTTACTTATAAATTTCATAATGATATTTCGCCTAAATAAATGTGTTATGAAGTCGTTCACATACTCTACATCTCACATTGCGTACTTGTTGACGTTGTTGAAATGGCAATTTATGTCCAAGTTATTTAAGTTATTCCTTTTAATACTTGAACAACATTTCGGTTTCATGCTAGTATTGAATAAATATATCAAAACATAGAAATCGAAACGTGTTGTTATGAACACCGGTTGTACTGAATCAGTGCTCATTTATATGTTGTATTGAACTAAAATAACTTTTTAAAATAAAAATAATGAAAAATTGTCATAAGAGAAAAAAGACATTGTCATTAGAGCTTGTTTTCATCTTATAACCTTGTATTTCTTGTATAAGGACCTAATGTAATACATACAACACACACACATAAGCGTATCTAAACAAAACGTAATTAACAGATATAATTTACTAGGTAAATTATTTGCACATGAATATTTATGTATGTTAATAAACATGCACCAAAATATCAAATCATAAATTTAATTGTATTGGGTTTACACGTGGTAAAAGCATGGGTGGTTTTCCTTTCATTATAATTTGAAAAAAGCAAGCATTGTTACACCAGCAGACTTTGATAGATAGTTAAGAGTTGTTTAAATATATTGCATGTTCACTTTGATTTGAGTTAATTCAATGATTCTACAAAATTTGGAATCACATACATACAAATTCATTTACGGTCGGAATACAAACTGTAATCTTACACTTTGGGAAACAATTGAACGACACAGCACGAATATTAATACATAATTTTGTTATAAATCTTCAAAATATATGATTTATCTCAATTGAAACCGATATTTCCGATATATGCACAGAAAATGCTCTGCGTTTTCCAATGTCCTATTATTCTCCGCTCCACTTCGTATCAATGAATCAAACAGTTAACAGCAAAACATTCCTAAACTGCTTTACTGCAAACACTTCCTGATAACAAGCTGATTGCCTATAGGGTAAAATACCGCGATGACAATTTATTATCCTTCGTCCGCACAGTTTGTTATGGCTGAGTTCACATTCTGTTTAGAAAGACACCATGGTTGCACGACTCAAAATTGTTTGTTTTGCGCTTTCACTTAGTAATGTTGTGCTTTCAGATTCCAACCAAATACAACTAACAGGAGATACAATCGTGAAAAATAAAGGCACTATCGTGTTCAAATGTACGATGACAACAGAACTCCAATTTCAATATGTATTCTTGAGAAGAACTATAGTCGGACATGGACAAGACAACTTTCACACTTTAACCTCCACTTGTCAGAACTTTGCTAAACCACCTGCGAATTTAAATTGCTCCTGCGAATCGACGACTGTGATAAATTGTATCCTTTATCTTGTGACAATGGAATACAATAGCAACGTGTTTCACTGCGCATTAAGAATAAATAACGGTTCTGACTTCGAAAGCAATGGTTTGAACGTTACTGTAGCAGGTAGGTAACTTAATCGTTAACCGCATATATAGATGAATAAATACATTTGTTATGAGTGTCATATTTTCGTCATTATTTTTGGCGTACATTTCTTAGATAGGTTTTGATCTAGTTGTTTTGCGATAATTATATGCAGCGGAGTAAGAAACCGCTACTTACAAGACGCACTATTTTTTTGTTTACCAAAGTGTACATGCATATTACATTTTGCTTGATATAAACGAGTTTTGTTGATTATTGAAATGGTTTTATAACATACTGTAGATGTGTGTGAAAAGTCATAATAAAAGTTAACGTTCTTATAATAATAAATACAACTTAAATGCTATTAGGTCGTCCCTGGAGCGTTGGGCTGTTAAACAATATTTTCAATCATTTACCTTGTTTAAAGTGACATTCAGGACTATTGTTAGTACAATATAAGTTGTTTTTTTAATTTATCAATGTGACATTGAGTTGATTATAAACTGAATGAGGATATGATTACCCGAATGCGTTGAACATAGAAGTAATTAAATATGTACAAAGAAGACTTTATCAGTCCAAACATGGTATTTTGGACGGAAACAACATTTAAAGTGGTGGAAAAATAAAAATGTCACAATATTTCATAACTGTATGATACCTTTATTTCTTTGATTTTAATTAAAAAGCTTTAAGAGCAAGAATACAAAAAATAATAATATGGTTTTAATTCAGAACTTGCACTACCAACAAAAGTTAAATCGTGTTGATGCCTTTCAGGAAAGAAGTAACACAAGACATGTCCATCAAAATGGAACATAATACATTGTATATGAATAATATAATGAATTGATTTATCCTGGGGACCGTTATTTGGCATGGCTGGGATGATATAATATATTTTGCCGCGGCTGATTTTTATATATCTGAATGGAATCCGCTCGTTAACTTAACAAAATGAAATAAAAACTCAGTCTTATTGTCAACAGTGATATAAAAGAAAATCCGAAAATCACTGAACAATCCGATAATAACATTAACAAAAATGGAATAATTAAAATACTGAATATATATGAAATTGTTGACTATACATATATCGATAAATTGAGGCAGAGCTTGAAAAAGTATTGTAAATTAACGGTACGCTTATCTCAATGACAACTTGAGTCCGAAGCTTATAACAATAAAAATCTAACAATAAGCCATTCCATTTTCTGTTTACCTATCCATAAATCTTAAATTTAACCACCATACTGATTTAAGCGATTTAGTTCATGACTATGGAAGTTTCCAATTATGTATGACAAACAGATAATCAGAAATATGTTTTTGGAATTCGTCGATGCTTATATATCAAACGGGTTTTCTCACATTTTAGCCTGTCACCTTTACTGCCAAAACAACCACTTCATGATCGGTGTTCCTAAAATCGATAGTCTCATCATCATCATTATCATCATCACTCCCTTGACCGGTCTGGCCGTTGGGGGGGATGAGGGACGACGATACAGAGATCCTCCTCCAGTAAGATCTGTTGTGTGCTGCTGAGAGTAATTCATCCATGAAAAGGGGTGTCCACTCTTTTATATTGTACATCTAGCTTTTCCATTGACGGCTTTGACGTCTACCTCCTTCTAGCGTGCCCTCGAGAACAGTACTGCACAGAGGGTCGTGCCTGGTGACGTGTCCAAACCAAGCCAGCTTTTGTCGTTTGACGGTCGCCAGTAGGGGCTCTTGTGGACCAACACGTGTTGCGGTCATGTTCCAGACGTACTCGTTGGCCGTGTGCACCATGTAGGAGATGCGGAGCAGTTTTCGGAGACATTTATGTTCAAATGTCTGTATCCTGCGCTCTGCGTCCGCGTGAAGCGTCAAGGTCTCGCATCCGTAAAGTATGATGGAGACTACCACGATCTTGTAGAGCCTGTACTTGGTGTGCAAGCTAATGGATCTGCTTGTCCACAACATGCTCAGTCTGGCCATCGCTGCGGTCGCCATGGCCATTCTAATTCGGACCTCAGTGGTACCGGTATCATCCTTGGACATGGTTAAGCACAAGTACTTGAAGCTGGTTACTTCTTCTAGCTTCTCGCCGCCCATGGTGATGTCTGCACTGGTGTTGGTCATGCTGTTCACTATGATCTTCGGCTTCTCCGTGCTGACCTCCATCCCGTATGCTCCTGCTCTGTCATGGAGTCTGTTGGTGAGATTTTGAAGTTCACTGCTGGTGACACCCATGAGGTCAATGTCATCAGCGAATCTCGAGTTGGAAATGAGACATCCACCGATGGAGATAGAGGTGTGGAGGTCATGGACATAGAACATACAACTAATATGCATTTTAGACAGCAAAGACACATATTGAAAAATGCGCTTACAAACCTTTAAATTACTTCATAAACGGAAATATTCGGGCGGCAAATGCGCAAATATGTTATAAGTGTTTAGATTATCTTTTGAAAAGTGTTTCTTACATGATAGCGTAGCATATGCATCGCTAAAAAGACCTGTGTTTGTCGTTATGAAACATTCTCCCGGGGTCGTTTTAACGGGCGTGGGAAATTCAGTTATAGTCCTTAAATCGTTTTGATTGAAGCGTACATAAAGATTACACCACTTAAGAGGAAAATATATCGAACACAATTTGTGTTGACAATTTTTTTTTCTCTTAAAGATATTTTATATGGTTTTGTTGCTAGTACATAGTATATGTGGAAAGTGGAAACGTACACAGTGTAAATACGTGACTATATTTCGGGTAAGTTATAGACCTTTTCAACACTTCATTAAAAACTAATAAAATCATTCAAACGTCCTTCACGACGATAGCAAATTTTATTTTATTTTGTAAAATCGTTCAGTTATACATATTCTATGGATTTTTTTTTTGTACCTAACAAAATCAGGGAATACGCATTTGATCAACGAATACTTTGAAAATATGCATTGAAATTACGTGGCCAGAAATGCGTAGTTGCATTAAAATGTAAATGTTGGATTTTTTTCTCTTTCAGTCAAAAGTAATGGTGTTCTTCGAATGCACTTAACATGGTTGAAATAAAATGCTTTCGACAACAATATGTTAACTCATTTAATAGGCACTTACGCAATATTGTCATTTTATTTAATGGTTTATTATTTACAAAAAATATAAACAATCTCACTGATACAAAATATACGTATTTCATTTCTAATATATAACAAAAATGCATTCGCAAAGTAATGAATAAAGTACTAAAATATATTTGTAAATATTATGTAGAAAATAGGTCTCAGTCTATATATGTAATACTACAAACTATTATTGTTTTAGTACCAGTAACACCGGTTGAATTGCTACCTGCAATCCTCAACCCTTCAGTACTGGAACACCATTTAGTGCAATTCAACTGCACCGCTTCTGGTAGACCAGTTCCAGTTATAAACTGGTACATCGGGCATGTTTCTGAAGAATTGAACGTAGGTGTAAACATAACAAAGAATGCATCTACTGATAGCAGGTATTGTAATATTCAAAACGAACATGTTTCCTGTACTGAAAGCTCACTTCGTTACGTGCCAAACCATAATGACCACGGTATGCGAATCTACTGCAGCGCAACAAACGGATTTGATGCGAACATATCAGACCTGAAACCTGTGTTGAATGTACTTGGTAAGTGACCGCCCTATGAAGATATTTTTCGAAAAGTTAACAATTGCACAGCTGTCAAAATAGCGAGCCTGTTAAAAAGTCAAATATTCAGTCTATAAAATCCGTTTGAACCGTTGATTATAAAATAAGATATTTCAGAATACAGGCATACACATTTCATGTCTTTTTTATGTATTGGTAACCAATATTTGCAGTGCGACCTACTAAACCCATTGTGTATTATTTCGGATACACATTCAACAATACAAACATTATAGCAGTTAAAGACCAATCATTTGAAGTGTTTGGGAACAGTACCGGAAACCCAATGCCAATAATATATTGGTCTAATCTGTCACAATTTGAACATACGGAAAATACTTTACGGATTAACAGTATACAGACATCCGATGAAGGAACATACCATTGCACAGCCAACAGTTTTCTCAACACGTCGTTTGATTTCCAGACAAACGGGACGTCATCGACGATGATTAACATAATTGTTCACCGTAAGTGATTCCATCATTTAATTTATTAACAGAAATTTTGATGCAGTGAATGATTAACAAATACATGTGTATGAGAGCCTGATCACACTGTGGGTCGAGTGAAATGCTGAATGCATGATCATGTCAAATCGAGTTATATTGATCTCAATTTAACAATGTTAACATCATGTTTGAAAGCATTAAAATAAGCCCCTACACAAAGTAACATTTAAGAAATATGATTGCCCAATAACGACGAAAATGTATGATACTATGATCAAGCTACAACATTGAGCGACATAGTTGCATCGTCGGATTATACCATTTTAATACTTCAAAGCAAATATTGCGTGTTTTGGATCAACAAATTAACATAAATGTTATTAATTGTATTCCCTCCAGATCGTATTTTATTTATATTCATATAAAACAGATATGTTCATGTGTGGCCTGCCATTCACAAATTAATATCTATATTTAATGCTATAACACAAATTATACACTGAAACTAACAAATATGCTGTTTAAAACACACTTAATTTTGTCTTGTTATGCAGGGATATACGTGATGTTTCACGCTTTTTTACTGTTTACAGATCCCCCGGATTTACCAAGATGTTTTATCGGAGACCAAGTTATTTCTTACCGCACTATTCAGGCAATCATGAACAAACCACTAAGAATCAACTGCACTTCACATAGCAAACCAGAATTAAGCGTATATTGGTGGACATTACCAAATGGCACAAACGTTACCAGTAACATTCTATCACTTCTTAGTCTTCAAAATGATACTACAAACATATATAAAGTGAATGCCATGAATCAAATGCAACCAACACGCATGGAAACAGTTTTTGGATTCAACAGCACCAGTTTCGAAATAAACATTCTGTGTACGTATGCCCATTAGTTTTATCCCAATAATTAAAAAGTAAACGAGAAATGTTACAAAATTGAACTTGTCCATCTCTCGGTCCGTCTGTCTCTAAATCTCATGATTTTAGCAGATGGATAGGTTGTCAAGCAGTTTATTAAGACTTATGCATGGTCCCCTTACATTAACATATATCATTTTCTGACGTGTAAGTTGGTATAACCAGATTAAAATATAAAGCATTATGGTAATATAAATAGACAAATACAATTTTAACTAACACGATGGCAATAACCATAAAGTAATATCAGGGCAGTGTGGAAAAATAATTGTGCACAATTTTATAAGATATGATGGTGGTTAAAAACCGTATCTGATGTATTTACATACATTGGTGAATATTGTTATGCCACCTGAAGAAACTAAAACGAGGAATGTGTAAACAGTCGTGAAACAAATGTTCTGTCTTCAATCATTGTAAAAGTGACATATACATATTAGGTGGTATTCATCTCCTATGTTTAATTGGTATTCATCCATCAACTAAGCCATAAGCACAAACATAAGTTACGCTATATGTTATTCTGAGCATTTATGCCTGTATAGATTTTCAACGGTTGTGTAAACGCTTTTAATCGATAATCAATCATTGACATACAGGATGTAAATCTTAATATGTTTAATTTCGCAAAGAGGTTCTAAACATGCATATCTGACACATAGCTGGTATTAACTTAACCGTTACATTCGTGTTTGAAATGGTAAACAAGTCTTTAGTTGAACAACAGCCATATTTATTTAAAATGTGTTTAAATATTGCCAGTCGACCACTCGAGAAAGGCTTTGCTTGTCTTGTTTTTTGACTGAATCCAATAAATAACTTTTTTTAACAGATCCACCATCTACCCCGAAGATGTATTACGGCGTTCATGGTCCAGAGATAATATCTACAAGCATAGCCGTTATAAGGGGCAACCGCGTGATTGTCAGCTGTAACGCAACTTCAAATCCACCTGCAAACATAACATGGACAGCAGACAATATGCATAACTCAGTTTTAAACGACACAATAAACAATGATCATTCAAGAACATGCACTGCCATAACATTACTTAATCCGACTGGATCATTGTCTGAAAACGCAACTACAGAAGTAACGGCTACATTCGAGGCTTTATGTACGTTGTTTTGTTTCGATTTGCTCTGAGATAGTAGTGTACATTGCTCTTATAAAAATTGTGAATGTTTTATTGTATCATGGATACTTGTTTAGAGATTTAGAGCATGCATTTCTTCCAGACCCACCGCTTAAACCAACGCTGAACATAATATCTTGCACTAATGGATCCCATATAATACAAAACGACACAATTAAAGTTGTTAAAGGACGAACGCTTCAGGTTGAATGTTCTGCTGTTGGCAAACCATCACCAGTGTACACATGGTTACCATACTCTGGTTCTGCTAATGGGAAGTTGACGCTTCATGAACTTCAGCAAGCGGAAACTATTCAGTACACATGTCTTGCTATAAATACGATGAAACCTACGTTCGAGGATACGAAAACGGGTAGCAATTCATCTCGTTTTTCACTGGAAATACTTGGTATGATATATATTTTTCACTTAATATGCACATGGTATATACTACATAATATAGGACGTCGTCGTTTTTGCAGATAATCACAGATAATTGTCAACGTTACAAAATATTAACGAAAATTGTTCGTGACAGTTAACTCAGTATCGTTTCAGAACCACCTTCAGTCGTTTGCTCGGACAGTGTAATAGCTGTATTACATGAACATTTCACCATTAATTGCACAACAATATACGGCAATCCAACAGCAACAGCTTACCAATGGACGAAACGGAATTCTTCAGAAGTATTGAGCAAATATGAGCAACTTCATATCCCATATATACAGATAAGCCAAGAAGGCTTCTATACGGTCTCAGTCTCTAACAGCATGGAACCTACTGGTTGTGAGGCAGAAAAGGGAATCGACAGACACGATATTTACATCGACATCCAGTGTATGTATATGATAAATAGTGATAATGAAATAGTATTAGGAGCAAAATTGTTATCTATATATTTCAGTAAATTTTTATTTCGACTTCTATTAAATTGTGAACATTAAGTAAACCGTCCACGACCAGGACGACCTTTATGTTTCATATTCGGCATATTTTATCTTGTGGTTGAAATAATACAAATGTAACTTTTTGCAGATGAGGCAAACATAACTTCATTCAATATGCTCGACCGTAACGACACAATTTCCCCGTTGGAAATCAATCAATTCGATACGTTTATAATACAATGTGACGTTATAAGCGATCCAAATGCAACTATACAGATTTTCCACGAATCTAATGCATCCGTTTGTAATATGACGTCGGCAGGACAAAAAATTGAATGTCGCAAAGAGCGGGCTACTTGTGAAAATGATATGGGAATGTATTCATGTCTGAGCTGGAACAAGTACAATATTGGTGCAAAAAGGGCGAATTTAACCCTCAATATACTTTGTAAGTACAATATATTTGTTTGACAAGTTGAAATGAGCCTTTAATTACGCGACATTAATAGTATGACATCATGATAAAATATAAATCGCTTACTATATGTGACGTGTATAAAAGTTATATGGAATAACTTTTCTATGCAAATAAAATACAAGATAAATTGGTATAAAAAATATATGTTAACACACCTTTCTCCCTATATATAAATTATCGACTGTGAACGAGTTTCTATTAATAGACAAAGGAAATAACGTTGTTGTGAAATATAATTATCTCCCTGTTAATAAAAAAAATATTCATAATTTCACTGCATCTTCTAGATCCAACGGATTTCCGCGGTGTTTCTAACATAGCGTGAGGGTAGTTTAGAATCCTTATCGGATCCTGCCCTTATACAACTATGGTTTCATGTTTGTGAATAAGTGTTTATGTATGTAAAGTTGTCCATTCTGTTTATGTAAAACATTGTTTCCACGTCGAGATGTGTTGCAGTGTAATTACGGGGTATATAACTGTGAATGAACCATCCTTTTTGGGGGGATGGGGATTACATAGTATGTATGCCTCGTTCTGCACCGTAGCTAGGCGCACACGCCGTAGTCTCAAATGGGAATATGTATGTCTGTCTGTATGTCTGTCTGTATGTCTGTGTATCTGGTTGTTCACACACCTTTCTCCCTATATATAAATTATCGACTGTGAACGAGTATCTATTAATAGATCCCGGAAATAGGAAATAACGTTGTTGTGAAATAAAATTATCTCCCTGTTAATAAACAAAAATATGTATAATTTCACTGTATCTTCTAGATCCAACGGATTTCCACGGTGTTTCTAACATAGTGTGAGGGTAGTTTAGAATCCTTATCGGATCCTGCCCTGATACAACTATGGTTTCATGTTTGTGAATAAGTGTTTATGTATGTAAAGTTGTCCATTCTGTGTATGTAAAACATTGTTCCCACGTCGAGATGTGTTGCGGTGAAAGTACGGGGTATATAACTGTGAATGAACCATCCTTTTTTGGGATGGGGATTTCATAGTATGTATGCCTAGTTCTGCACCGCAGCTAGGCGCTCACGCCGTAGTCTCAAATGGGAATATGTATGTCTGTCTGTATGTCTGTGTATATTGTTGTTCACACACCTTTCTCCCTATATATATATATATATATATATATATATCTTAACCCTTTTGCTAACAGCATTATTTTCATAATTTAAGTGAGGAAATGGATGAACAAGTCGTTTGTGTTTTAGGTTCCCCAAGAGTTTCTCCAGTGAAGACACCAAATAAAAACATCACTCGTTCAATTAACGAAACAGCGTCTTTCTCTTTGAATATAATGGCATTTCCTCAACCAGAAAGGTCCGAATATGTGTGGGAGAAACAAACACAACTTGGGGAATGGACAGTGCTATCAAACACTACCCGTGTGAGGATTGGTGTTTTGGTTGAACATAAACAAACAGATCTTACAATACACAATCTAGAAGAAGAGGACTTTGGTGTATATCGTGCAAATGTAAGCAACAACGTTTCTAGAAACGGCGAAGGAATCTTATCGGAGAAATTTTACCTTATTGCAAGCAGTAAGTGTGTTTGTCAAATGTATAGATTTTTATGATTTCTTGATTTAATTGTTTGCAACTGAATTATAGTTGCAGCTGGGGCAATACGAATTATACACATGAAATAACCAGTACATGTAAAATAAACCGATTTCAATATGAAACGAAATTGTTTCACTTTCAGCGAAACCTGATGCTCCTTTAAATGTCCGTGTACTAAATGAGTCAATATCAACACATTCCTTCACTATCGCGTGGCAGCCAGGTTTTGACGGTGGTCATGAACAACATTTTGTATTGAAGTATAAAGAGCCGATTACAACAGACTGGCATCAAATAGAAGCACACACTTCGTCTGTTTGCGAATCAAATGTCACAAACCTGAAAGCAGGAACAATGTACGCAGTTAAAATATTTGCGGTGAACATCATTGGGAAATCAGAGGAGACGGAAGCAATAGCGGTGCGGACTCATTCAGGTAAATACTATCACTTTTCAGTGTATGTTGTATGTTTTAATTCGTCTTATATATGTTATGACGTTCAATATATTTGACACTTGCCGGTTAAAATACTATAGCATAATTCCGGACATTCGTCGACCAATCTACGCTTAAGATACCTGACAAAAATATGGTGATGTATTATTTTAGACATTTTCATGTATTTGTGTTTTAGGTATTGTCGCAGCTTAAGTTACAGCCATATATTTAAGCATGTTTGGTTCATTTCTGTAAGAATTTATTTTAGATCATATTTACTCGTGTCTGTTTTGCAATGACCATATCATCTATAATAATTCCTTTAAAATAATTTTAGGTTACTCAGCTATATTTCGGTACACCTGACACACATTTATGAATTCACGTTACTAACATTTAACTTATTTACACGACTGTTTTTACATAAGTGTATCATGGAGTTAAACTATCACGTTTAATATCATTGTTTAAAATATACCTGTTGAAGAATCCAGTGAAATAACAACCAATTCTTCACTGGTTGGCGGAGCGGTGGGTGGAACCCTAGGAGCATGCGTGGTCATGTTGATTGTTGTGGTTGTTTACAAATGTCGTCGAAGACCAGGAATGTGTAAATATATGAGTTTTTTTTTACGACTATTCCACTTGCCAGCTAACTATATCATTCAACGATAGTACAACAATTACCATAAAATACGTCCTGCTCAAAATGTCGTGTATATCTGATAACAGTTTATTTATCCTAACAAGATATATTTTCGCTTCCAAACGAAATATCTGATGCGTTTTTGTGTTTCCTAAACAAGCACATTTTAAATCATGCGAAGGAGTCTATATAATTACTAGCGAGTTATTGTGTACTAGATTATTCTAGATTAAGACACGCCATGCAATGTTTTGATATGTTATATTAATTAATGCGTTTTTTTCTTCATTCTTCATTTGCACCTTTTCACACTTAAGTGAAAGATGAAACTTCTTCAAATGGAAAGGCGCGTAGCGGGTAAGAATTGTGTTGTATATATATATATATCTATCTTGTTGATTTTGTATTATCCACAATTGTGGTATAAGTTTCATGGCATAAGATATGGATTTTTGATGTGTGTTAATTTTAAGGATTTTTATCGTGTATATAATAATGGTCTCATGTTCGGTTGTCCCTGAGTTCAACAACACAAATGTTACATTATAATATTATTTTTAAGTTTCATGTAATCCACGAATAACAGTGCCTTAAACAGCACCACATTTAATCGATAAAAAGGGCTATCTATAAAACTATTAAGTGCTGAAAAAGCTTTAAAATGTGTAATTTATTACAACAGTCATAATATGCATATGCTACTTTCAGGTAGCAACATTTGCTCAAGTCATTAATAAGGAAAATTTGACTGAAAAGAACAACACAAACTGACATCTCGTATTTTCTTTACATTTACAGGCCTGACACTGACGAGAATCCTGTGGACAATCATTATGAGCACCTCACTACCATGGGTATAATTTGGACTGCTGTTATATCTTTTTAATTTTCTAACAAAACGTTAAATGTATATTGTTTGTCGTAAGTTTATCCATCCCGAAGGTAAACATAGTTGTTGCAAAAAAAATATCATTTATAAAATATAGTGTATTCAAAGTGCATACATGCAAATCCAGCAATTGTTTGAATAGTATCTAATAATTGCGATTGAACTAATAATGAACGTAAATACATGTTTATATTTTCTCATGGCAGCAACTCCCGATTCAAATACATATGACGTGCTTAAAAGTGCATATGATGTGCTTAAAATGCCAGAAGTTGATAACCACACATACACAGAACTCTCGGTAATTCAGAAGACACCAAAAACAACTACTGCAGGAGGCGACCTACTTTCTAGCGCGTCTACCAGAAGTCATCAACCCACAGATTACGCAAATTTGCAACTTCGCTGACAATTTATCCATAAATGTAATACAACTTAATATAATGTCGGAAACTTGGACGTGTTGCCAAAATAGAATGGAAATGTTTTGTAGTTGTTTTTAAATGTTTTATTTTAAATACAAGAGCGCAAAATACAAAGCAAAAATGGTTAAATAGTTTCGGATGATTTGCGTTTAATTTGTCATTATTAAAAACGATGTGTTTATTTAGTTAATTAATGATAGTATTACAACCATTGTGGGTCAATAAACCAAACTCATCACATTCATATATATAGTATACGAGTATTGCGAAATATCTTGACATGAAAGTTTTAAAAATGTATTGCTCAGTTAAACTGTAATAGTTATGTAAAAAGCGGACAAACTGCTTCAACCATACACACTCTTGTAATTGGGAATTTTTTCAGTTGACGCTGGGCAGGGTTGATCACACATGCATATCAAGTTAAAAGTGTTACTTCGCGTAATTTAAGAATTATGAGTCTTTTAGTTACAATGCTAAGTGTTATCTGTATGAACTGACGCTGTCAAACTACATGTACGAAACAAATGATTTTAAGAATAAATATTTTCTACCATAGTTTGTTGTTGAAAAACCCACGTTCATGAGTATATACGCTTAGGAAGTCAATCAAGAGTGCAACGCATTTATACACTATAAACTCTTGTTCGAGTCAATGCTTGATAGCTAAATTTATATAAACTCCACCTTTCTTTCTACAACATACCTGCACTGCTTATCAAGGTCGTCATTTAACCAAAGAAAACAGTTTTGCGTCAATATAAATCATAACAAATAAGCGAATGACGTCACTTTTATTTAGAAATATCAAAGAACCAATATAACGTCATTTTTTTTGTCAATATTTCAGTGAATTTGAAATGATTAGAAACACAACTAAATAATCAGTTTAACGTGTATGACACTGCAAGTTAAGTTTGTATCTTGACATATTATGACTTTAATGCGATACGTTACTTAGTAATGCTAAATTTGTAACGACTCTGATAGAGCCCGCGTAAGCAAGCGCATTTCAGCGTACATTTTTCGGGCAATCTTCAGAATTATGTTCAAAAATAATGCTCCACCAATAATTACATTGTATTAAAATAAACAAAACTGACATTGTGTGTGATAAATTGCATTAAATTAAAAGTTTGTCATCGTCGTATACCCACGGATATTCCGCTACTCTCCATTTATCTAATGCTGGAGAGTAACGGAATGAATTAGTCGTGGGTATCCGACGATGAAGGTTTGCGTGCATGCAATTAAATTCATTGTGAATCAAACAGTTAAACGGCACATTTTAATGTAATGTCATGTAGGAAAAGCGTGTGGCTGTATATTTCGCTATATAATATAATATATAATGTGGTTGGTATTAAAGCCACAATTTACAACACGGTTATAATTTATTATTTGCACATACAGAATGCCCAAAACGTTAAATGTGGTAAATATTTACGACTCGCAAACATCGCGAAAGCGTAGTGATCTTTATATGTTATAAAAAAAATTGGTCTCAAGTGCACTAAATGTTATCACTACGTTTTAGATTTTATGTTTATAGAGCGAAAAAAACTTTGGAATGTGGAATGTGTTTACGTTATCCGACATGAACATTCGAACGTAAAGTTTAGCGGTTTGAGCTGTATCCTAAAATATCATTTTAAAATGTACGTGCATGACATCTTCAGTATGTGTTCAGAGTATGTTTTATAACACCATTTCAAGTTGGAAAATGCACAGACAAGATACATATAACTTTCCCCGATATCTGTTGGTTTCCCACAATACAAGTATTAAAATCTTCGACCATACCATCATTTCGTAGATTACTCCAAGTATTCTTAGATCTATATAGTCAAAGCAACTTGTTTCCGAGACAACTGTTGGATTTTGTTCTTTCAGTCCATTGGTTGTGGTCGACACGCCAAATTGGGCGCCACAAATGAGATAACGTCGGAATACGAGAATTAAACATAACGGTTAATACTACAAGCTAAATGCATTTTAAAAAAACATATTTCTAGTATTTATCTGTTGTTGTATTTCAACAGTTTTTAGTCTTAAATTGGGTCATCAATTATCCGGAGCTTAACTCTATTTTCTGGATGATCTATTTTTAGACCGAACAATACGTTTGTATATAAAAAAAACTCGGGTCTAGTTTTAATATCAAGAATTTGATGTTACCCAATCGATAAAACAAACGATTCTTATCACAAAATTGTGAAGACGAACATTTCTTCATTGCATAAGATTTAAACGTGCATTGTATCTTCTAAGTTATATGCTATGTTTTGAAAAGGCCGGGCATACGCCATAGGTGTGTTGATAGCATATTGCTACTTGCTATTTTGCAAGATACCATTTGGAGCATGGCGCATGATCGAATTGAATTGTTTACACGCAGTCAAAACCGTATACACATACATATATTAGAATGAGTAGCCGATTGTTCAAGACAGGTGACATTATTTCGACCCGTGGTCGAAATAACTGTGAAAACGGCATCTGTTTTTGATGTATACGTTTTATCCTTGAAACATCACTTTCAACTGCAGTACATAATTATGCCCCTTGTATTGTTCATGTGCTGATTGCGTAAATTATGTTCTCGGTCCAATGAATTAGTATGCAACACGTTTTATGTCCAAGCAATATTATTGATTGTTCTGATGCATTAACTGGTTTCGTTGTTCGGTACGAACCGTGTTCATTTTAATATGAAATTACTGTCCATGCTTGCATTTTACACAGCACTTAGTAAACGTTGGTCCAATTTAATGTAACTTTGTGTTACCAACCTGGTTAGATGTAATACTGTTTTCATTTATGAAACATTTGTTTGTTATATTGTAAAATTTGTATTCAGTCCGTTGTGTATTTCGTATTGCATATTATTTCGTTTGCTTGTTTAAAGTCTTGAATTTGTTTTTGTACATGTCTTTTATTCGACAATATTGTTCCGTGTGTAAAACATTGTATACCACGTATACCACACCAGATTTGCTAAAATCAATAAAGTGACAAAAGTTATTATCAAACTTAACAATTTGCCAAAGACTTTAAACAAGTCACAAAAAGTAGCAAATTCTTCAGGAATGTCAATTATATTCCAATATTATATATAATTTAATAAGCTTAGTCTGCCATTCGATTTTTGCCACAGACATGATCTGTTCTTGGAATGTCAAACGTTTGATGTAACCTAATGAACGTACCAATTTAGCGATCTCAAAGGAATGGTTTTCGATTAATTTGCGTACCTTTTTTAACATCTGCGGAGTTTATTTTGACAATGTACTTTTTTATAAACATGGCATCAATGTGTTTACATAACATTCAAAACGAAAAGTGGCGTAATAGCTACGATTTTCGGAACGATGAGACAGTAACCTTGGCTTTAATTAGCAGACCAAAGATTTAATAAATGCATATGTAAACAATAACCCCAGCTGCACATTTTTAATAAAACATATTTTCACCGTCGTAAAATGCGTCAATATTCCCTTAAAGAAAGCATTAGAGACGACGGTCCGGTTCGACGGGGTATAGAAGTGTCAGTATCAAAATTCATGCAACTGTGACGAAAGGTTTCGGGGTTGAATTAGATGCTTTATGTTTCTTTACTGTAACATTATATATACCTCCCTTAGTTTTACATTCGCCATGTAGTTCATAAGATAAGTTAAATGTCTGGTAAGAAATGAGTTATTAAGCATTTTAAGAGCATTTGATATTTGAGGATTGTTTCTAGTAAAATCTTGCATATATTTTCGTTTTTTTTTCGCTGTGGCCGTGAATGAGAAATTCATGATAGGTAATCACCGTAGAGTACGGATTGAATTCGGTAATCTTCGGTTAACGCGAAGTGAATTCGGTAACGTCGGTAGTTTCCGATTTGTTCCTTTCCGTTGGCTAGGTGGCGCTCGGTTCGTCTGTATAAAAAAGGCTTGCTGTTTCATGAAAGTGGTTACTTCCCTCTAATCTGAACTTCTTCTCTCAAATGAAAACAACACATATGAGAAATACAGCTTGTATTTTGGATAAGCCTGCGTGCTACCGGTTTACACAATGCAATTCTTAATACGTTTATACATCATTCAAAGAGACATAATTATATACATTCGATGTTCTTTACCAATATGCAACATTGTAATCATCTATATATTCAGAAGAAAACTTGACATTCATAGCCCTTTACCTAAACTGTAGGAAAATTAACGTGTATAAACCGGTCAGTAACGCCGAGCTGAATGACAATTCCTCGTGCGTTCACCCGCATATGCCTTTCTACAACGCCCTCTAGCGGCGACTTATCTTATTCAAGGGGAATTAATTTTCCTCTAATTCACTCTGTTCAAACTAGGAAAATTATATTTCCCTCTAACCCGAGCGTCTTCTCTCAAATTAAAACAGCACATATGAGAAATACAGCTTGTATTTTGGATAAGCCTGCGTACTACCGGTTGAAATAAAAGTTCGTGCAATATCATATATGAATAACAAGAATTCAAGAACACTCACTTTAAATCTCACAATCCAAGTGATTTAGAAACAAGTAATCTAGCTTCAATATTATCTTTTACGTAACCGTCTTTTGCACTGTCACTAGACCACCGACAATGTCTCATAAAGAGTCTGTCCCTTACACCCTTATTAGCAGCACTACTAGCTCCTCCTGACCTCAGCGAATGCAAACACAAACTATTAATGTCTTCAACATGCGGTTTAAAAGCTGCTATAAACTGCTCACTCAAGTTTATGTATGACATAGATTTGATTTTCTTTCTTGGTATATGTCCAGTTTTTGTCTTAGATAAATAACAAAATAGAAAATCATCACCATTTAAACCAGTCCAATCAATATAATTTTGCAAATTCACATATGGACATAAAATAGTTCCGGTTTTAGCAATCACTATCCAAGAACCATCTCTATACTTGTCTGTTTTACTGCATTCAATGAACACTTTCATATATGTATTAGCAAACATAATATCGCACACTTTCAATTGTAACAATTCAGAACTGCGCATAAACCCCGCATAACCTAATAAACTGGCAAAAATAATTATTTGAGACATAACATATTTTTCCTTATACAAACGATTGGACATCGATAATAATATGTCAACCGAAATTGACTCCTTTTTAAATACTCAACAAGATAAAATTCTTTTTGCTGCTACTAAAACGTTCATTACTAGCTTAGAGTCTGTAGGAGAATTTAAGCCATGTAAGTCATGCATCCATGTTATTCCATAAAAAGCAGAAATAGCAGGTGTTGAGGTTTTAACGCTTTGTATAGTAGACTCTACAACGCAACCGGAAATGCCTTCGCGGGCAGAATATGACCCATCCCCAGCTGATTGCTCAAAGCCCAGTTCCTCCACCGCATGAATGCGTATTCATATTTTAAACATTTCAGCTCTGCTTTTTCGCAATATGTCCGGGAGTAGCTCCACCCTGTCCGCCAAGACTTCCGGTAGCGCCTGTATCTCATCCATGTGTATCTGAAAAAAAATCTTTTTAACATTTATACTTCACATATCGAATGTTCATCACATCAATTTGTAAGAAACGTTTCTCAAAAATTAAAATTGAACAAGCGTCAATATTCAGACAAGCGTCTTTACAATGTCAATTTTCTAACAAGCATCTTTATGACCTAGATCGACAAGCGTCAATATTCAGGACAAGCGTCTTTACAGTATCAAAATGCTCACAAACATCTTTACGACGAAAATTGACAAGCGTCAATTTTCAGACAAGCGTCTTACAGTGTCAATATTCTGACAAGCGTCTTCATGACCATGATCGACAAGCGTCAATATACAGACATACATCTGCTTTTGAATCTGCCAGTTCTATGGTTATTTCTGGCCAAAATCACAATTATTTGTCAAATCAAATCTTAAAATCCACAAATCATGCGAGCATATCAAATTTCAAATCTGCGTTACCGAAGATACCCTTGCCAATTGTACATGGCGTATAAAACCGCTTATCTATTGGTTAACTAATGACCATCGAAATCTCAGACTTGTCAAATGACCATGGGGTGGTAAAAGCATATATACCTTCTGATCCGGAAATGAAGCATTAGTTTTGGTAAAATCAGTTGCGATAATTGCAAGATTTATCCATTACCACCAATTAAGATAAGTGCACATGACTTCACGTACACCCCAAACATTAATCGGTGGTAACGAACGATTCAGGTTTAACCGCGAGCGGGATACGCAACCCTACTGATCATTTTTCATTTTTCTTTTAATGGCAGGGGGATGTATGAGGACCCATGGCTCAAGGCAGGTGTCTAGGTGCCTTCATCACCTCCTGAAACCTCTAATTTTAGAGAAATCTACAAGTAATCAGCTTTTACTATATCGTAAACGTTAAGTATTCTTTTAAGAATATCCGGGAATATCTTGAAGAGAATCTCTCCAATTTTCTGTTATAATGCGATGCGAACCAGTCAATTTTTGAGCATGCCAAAATATTCAACAATACATGCAAACAATTCTTCAGATATACCCCAATCATAAATATCTTCTATCCTGGATAAATAGTCCTTTCTGTCATCAACAGAGCTTTTAACATAGCGGTCTTTAGCTGTTTCACTCAGCCTTCCGTGACGTTTAAACAGCCTGTCACGAATGCCATTATTAGCCGCAGCCATTCCGCAACCAGCTCTAAAAGAATGAACGCAACATTTGCTAATATCTTTAACATACGGTTTAAATGCCAATCAACAACAATTCTCTAAGTGTGTTATAGAACAAATACTTGTTTTTCTGTCTGAGCTTATCTACATCATTAACTTGATATACAAAAAAAAAGAATCCTCATATAACAACACCAATAATAAACCAGCGCCGATACCGGCTTGTGTATACGTCATTCACGTGAACATACGTTTTCGTCGGTACCCACTGAATCTCTAACAAAATACTGTTGCTCAATCATATTTTGAAATAATCCATAGCTAAATGCTGTAATTTCCTTTCCTAGAACCTTTCTTAACAATAGCTACAACACCTTGATTATCCGTAAACCATTTTACCGTTTAATTGGCAAGCAAATATTTGAGGGAACACAAAACCCTGAATACAACAGGTTATTCCCTTCATGTTTACGACATTTGTGCCTCTTCAACCGACCTCATTCCAATTCAAATGTAACAGATTTTCATTCCAAAACATAATTTCCTCGACACTGTCTAATAGTGCCGAATAGAAGCTAATAACAACTAAACACTGCCTGCTATTCTCATGATAGCTAAAACCAAATTTTTCGTGAATATATCAATTTCATGATACGCTCCTTTAATATCAAAAGTAGGAAAAATAAATAAATAATAATCTCAAATATATCGAGGCTTCCCATTCTTATTAAATACGACTGTTTGCGTATTAACAACATGTTAAATGCCACATGAGCTTTTAGTCTACTTACCGACGAACTTCCGGTATCAATTTCTATGCTATGATCTTTTTGATCAATTTCTATACTAGGATCCATTAAATCCATTGCTAATTTTAGCTATTTCTGTACATTACCGTTTTCCGACGGAAAAGGAAACTTATACCCGTAATTTACTACATCTAAAATGTACCAACTATCAGTAGCCTCCTACAGCTTGGCCACATGGGCCTTCGTTCTTTTTACCGGCGAACTTCCGGTATCAATTTCTATACTTTGATCCTTTTGATCCAGTTTTATACTAAGATCCTTTTGATACGTTGCGACAGATCTTTCTGTACGTTACCGTTTTCCGACGGAAAAAGTAAACTTATAACAACAATTTACTATATCGAAAATGCACTTACTATCAATAGTCTCCTGCTTCTTGACCGCGTGGACCTTCCTTCAACTTACCGGCGAACTATACTGAGATCCTTTTGATCAAGTTCGACTTTCTGAACTTTCTGTACGTTATGTTTTCCGACGAAAACGAAAACTACCCATTTTCTGATAACTGATTAATTAATCCGATGACCTGGTTCGTCACATGCGAAGCATAGTCCTGTGCGTCTCAATGGTAATTGAGTTTCAGCCCCTTGTGTTGCGATATTAGATGAAGCTGCCAGCTTCCGGTATGGCCCGTTATGCGCGCCGCGTGACGTTATGTTTCTGCCTTTCTATTTGCCATCCCCTCTGCCTTGTATTTGTGCTGCAAATAACTTTACGTCATCAGACTCGTAATACATGTACACATACATATTTTATGTATACAACATCACAAAGAATAGCAATATATTCTCCAGTAAGTTCGATAAAAGTTTTTACCGTTAATGACCTTCTGTGAATTTTCGGCCACGTTCCATCAATATTTCTATTTGTAAATTGATCGGCTTTCTCTAGTGCTAAAATAATTGTTACTTGAAATATTTATCGTTTCTTCTTCGTTGCTACTTGGTAACATTCGATACTATGCTCGAGAATCAATTTAACAAATTTAACAGATTAACGTTTATTTTAGCACTAATCTTTTCCATGATGCCTTCCAAATCTTGCAGCATCGACGCACTGTGTTCTGCTTAAGTCGACTTCAACTTCTCATCAGCAATATTACATAGTTAACTAATGTGTAAGTCAAATTGGAGTGCACGATTTTGCCACGTTGCCCAGACGACTCGATTTTTCTTTCCTTTTCCTTTTTTTAACGTTTCGCCTCCTCGTAGGCTGTCACGGCCGTGCCTTTCAGTCCATCTTTTAAGTTCTGAACCATAGACTTCTGTTCTCGCAATTCATCGAATAACAAATTTAATTTCTGATGCAAATCCCCACCTTGGTTTTGCTCCGTCATGTTTGTACACGCCGCTTACACTCAAAAATGAATGTGTATAAACCGGTCAGTAACGCCGAGCTGAATGACAATTCCTCGTGCGTTCATCCGCATATGCATTTCTACAACGCCCTCTAGCGGCGACTTATCTTGTTCAATGGAAATTAATTTTCCTCTTATTCACTCTGTTCAAACTAGGAAAATTATATTTCTCCTGCGGATGCGAGCAGGACAACATCTGAAGATAAGGGACGGCACTCTAAAGAACAGTTCTCTGGAGCATTTGGCTTCAAACGGTGCTGCTCGGGCTGCATAGTTCCTGTTGCATGTGTAGAGGTTTTTTAGAGGATTGTAGTCTATGGAACTCGTACAAAAGAGTGGCGGAAGCTTAACTTAGGGTCTTGGGGTGACGAAGAGCTAGAGGTTCATTGAAGTGTGAAGACATTGAACGTAGAAGCTTCGTGAGGACAACGGCCCCCTGTTTGTCGCATTGTTTATATTCGTGCCGACTCGATTGTTTTAAGTTTCGAATAATCAGGCAGGCAGTCTGATGAAAATTAATCATTTGAATTGTAATTCTGTAATTGGCCTTCCGAGGGTTTTGGCGCTCGATGGCGGCCTGAGGAAGTCGGCCTCGCGCTACACAACCTTAGGCAACATAGTTATGCTTACGAAAAGAGCGCATTTCAAAAGATACAACAATACAATATGTTTCTATAATTGCAGATCGCGTTTTTTGGTCGTTTCTTCCTGCTTTTTAGTAGTTATATTGTATATGAATAATCATCCCAAAATGATAAATTCATGTATGGTGTGATAAAACGTGTTTACTGATTCTCAACGATCTGAACTGTTATTATTAGTTAAACCATGGTTAAATTGACCTACAAAACGCACTAAGTAAACAAATATTTTATGGATCAAGTTCCCAGAAACCCCTAGATTACCTCCGCTAAAATGTTTGCCCGGATACGCCACTGAAGTTGTTTCTATTGACAGTGGATTTACTCGCGTTTTCCGCAGAACCTTTAAGCAAACACGCATAAGACTATATATGTAAAAAAAACAAGCATATAATTCATAATTAAATCTATTGTAATGATTTGGAATACATATAGTTCAATTTACAAAACAACAATTCAACCCTTAATACCATGTGAGATTGATCAAAGGCGATAAAATAAATAGCGTGTGATATCGTGGAGTCAATTAATATGCTCACGTGAGCTTGCACACAACAAACCCAACAATATGTACGCTAAGCTCATTTATTTAAACGCAAATATATAATAATGAATCAATTCTGTAATTGTATCGATGTAATCTAATGATACTTCATATGGGCAAAAATGTAAAATAACATTCTCCTACATCATTGTAGCACTGTAAAATGACAAACTCGAATATCGATATGAAATTTACTTCCTTCTTCAATATTTAATAGGTTTTAGAGAATACTCACTTATGCAGCGTTTTACTTATACTGGGTAAACAATGTGAGGTTACGTTCTGCTAAATTATCGGCATTAAAACGTTAACACTATTGCCAACATTTGATGAAGTGTGTAATTTCATACTTCGGAAATATTACCTGAATGTAAAGCAATAAGGGTGTTATTTTATTTAAACGGATCAGTCGATAGTCTAATTCATGATTTAAGACATGGACTTTATATATATTGATTGTCGGCTCATATTGGGTCGTAGCATTTAACTTCATTGTAAAATACTTTAAAGCCTCTTGGTAAATAAAGCAGTACACTTTTGCATATGTGTTTCATATTTGGATGTAATGACCGTTTTATCAATTTTGGTTTTAATGGTTTCATGCCAAATTGATTCAACCTATGGACAACCTCCGGTAGTCTGATGCATGGCATAAGACCGATTATTCGCGTCAATATCTGACAGTCTATATAACACACCATTACACATACCAACCTGATAAAAACACGGTGGTAAATGTATATTAATATCATGTGCATAGCACCACAAGTCAAATTTATTTAGTTATAAGATTAAAACTGTTCCTTAACTTTTATCCAATAATTTCAAGGCGAAATCAGATATCAAGTTAATATGATGTCCACAATTTGTGTAATGGGTGTGGATATTATGCACAGCTTGCAGCATAAATTAATAGGTCTGTAAAAAAAATCGTGGTTAATGTCAAACAATATCACATTCGTGTGTTATGTAGAACATTGAAACGTTTTGCTGTGTTTTCTTGTATTTAAAATTTCTGTTTTCAGTTTTGTTTAATGTATGGTTGCATCGGCATATCAATTTTAACAATTTATTACCTTAACCTAAGTTCCTATTGATCCTCCTTGAGGTAACGTATTGCACACTTTATTTGAATTACGATGATATCAGATAAACCAGTGGGGTCTATACAATTGATCATGGTTATCTCGCGGTATCACCGAAATGACAAATGCTATCCTTTCAAATTAGGACAGGTAGATCGATATGTGTTTTTTAAATACTCTCGAAGGCATATAATTCAACGTTGAATACTCTTCATTAATTTTTTACAAACATTGAGTTGTACAATATAGTAGTGTTTAACTTATAATTAATAAATCGATCATTATTATTTTGGTGTTCTGTGTTTGTTGCTTTTGTTTAAAGTTGATACGCACGCTTTAATAAAACAATGTTTTGACCAAACAAATATTTAAACGCTGCAAAATGGCTGTCTCTGCCAATTCTTTAATTTACAAGGGTTCGGATACAGTGTTGGACTACTGCTGTACAGCGTGTGAAGAGAGGCATATTATACTGGACGCAGTTTACTACTGCAAGAGATGTGAAAAATATTTCTGCGATAAATGTAACTCACTACACAGGCCACTTTATGAACATCATTCCGTGCTCGGTAGAGGTGACCTTGACAAATGGCCAGTTGCCAAGGTAACTGTTGATATCGTAGAGAAGTGTTTGGAGCACCCCGAAGAGAAAATTAAACTTTTCTGTTATAGCCACCGTCAGATCTGCTGTAACACCTGCGTATCCTTGTATCACAGGTAAATTACAATTATTGTAACCAATTATAAACAAATGATTGAATACAGTACAGGCACCGCGTACTTAAACAAAAACGCCTGTCCGCGGTGTTCACTTTTCCCGATGGGTGACATTTCGCGGGGGGCGGACACGCTACTGACCGCGGTGTTCATCGAACACCCGAAATCGCCGCGATTGCACGCTATCGTTAACGGGAACACCCGTGATCACCGCGATGCTGCGTGGCCTCCGTAAAAACATGTCTGCGAGGGTCATTAACGCACATATACATGTAGATATTATGTGCACATGTATGCGTACTTAAATTCGGACAGTACGGAAACGTAAATAAAGCGTTACGATTATCAATACTATTAGCTCTTATGGTGTTAATCAATGCAATTGCCCTTTTTAACATTAAAGAAAAAGGCGAAATTAATTTCGACCTGATTTTCCAGTCAATCTATTAACAAACAATACCTGTGAAGCAACCCCCATTTAAATTCCAGCAAACACACATTATTTCCTCACACACAATACAAACTACTGCAGTAAAATCTCTGATAGTTTTCACGCATAGCATCCTCTATGGAGCTAATGCATTTATAATGCTGTATCTAACAGTACGTGCATGCTCCCGATAATGTAGTGTTGATTTAATGCCTATTGAAATTGTCACTTGCTGACTGTGTTATAAATTTACAGTTTTTATTCCTAGAAATAAACCCGAAACATTAAAGATCTTTGATGTCTGCCGACACCATTGACAGGTGTTAATGTAAATAACCGCTTGCAGAGGGATAGGTTTAATTGATGTCATTCGGTAACGCTGTTGTGATTGTCAAAGACTTGTGTATTTAACCGGTTTTTGTTGTTTTTTTTAACTGGAATTTGATTGAAAGGTAATTATTAGAATCCCGGAATAAACCTCCTTCGGAAGAAACACCCTTCCCTAAAAACGGAATAGCGGAAGAAACTCCCTTTCACATTTTGTATACACGGAAGAAACACCCTTCCATAGCGGAACAAACTCCCTTCCAGTTTTCAGACAGGCGGAATAAACCCCCTTCATAACTGTTATTCAAACTGTTCGATAACCATTAACACGTAATTCGATTCACAATTTTCCTGTTTGAAACAATAATAAACATTTTGCATATTACATGCTCACATTAGTATCACTACATAATATATTCAAGCTGTGAATCTCAAACATCGTTATCGAGATAATTGACCCATTTGAAAGATAGTTGGTAGTCTGAATTAATCAAGATGGTAATAAAACCAATAATTTACGATGGAAAAAAAATAATTATTATTGAAGGATAAAATAGACAAATTATAATAATATATATTTATTTATTTACAAAGATCAAACAAGCATATATTAAAAAGCAATAAACACATTGTTGATGAAAAAAAGACTTTTTAAAGGTCATCTACAGCAGACGCATAAAAAAGGCGTCAGTTTGAGGCAATGAGTTTATCAAACAACACACATTTATTTTCAACGATAAAACAAGCATATGATAAATAACACTACTCACATTAAGTAATAAACGTCAATTTACAGAAAGTTGTTGTTTTTAAGTTTCAGCTGATAGCATTAAGTGAACGGATTTCATAATCGGTCCATGGTTAGAGACAAAATATAAACTGTGCAGTGACAATCTTGTGTCAAGCTCGTATGTACCAATAGGGATCGTCGTCAACCGGATTTCAACAAAATAAAAAGGTTTAAATGTATAAGTTGTATACGTATACCAGGCCAATTTTATCTACTGAAAAGCATTTAGAAAAATAAAATTATGAAAAAATAGTGGTTGATGCATAACAACAAAAACACAAATAACACTATTCAAAAGTCTTATAAGCGGTACGTTGACCACATTTCGTGTCAATTCCATANAATGCTTTTTAACCAGAAGAAAAAATGAACTTGTTAGAAAAAGCCACTACCTTTGTAACCTTTTATACGTATTTATATATACCACATACAAATATAAAACCGTTAAATATAAGAGCAACAATACCATTTGTATAATTTTGAGCCATTAAATGAGTTAAAGTCTTAACAACTAACTTTGGAGCAGTGGTCTAATGATAGGATGCTGTCTTAGAGCTCGAGAGGTCGCTGGTTCGAATCCCACCCTGACCACTGGAATTTTCTTGAGCAAGAAATTTATCCCACATCTGATCCTCTCCACCCAGGTGTATAAATGGGTACCTGTGAGGGAATTAAGCGTCTGCATACTGCGCCAAGATGTTAACGGACGACTTATGGCTCAGTGATCGGGGGAAAATGTGAAGCGCCTCTGAAAGCACATACTGTGTGAAAAGGGGGCTATATAAATGTGGTAAAAAAAAGAAAAGGCTTTACATTTGATTGTTCTTATTTATTTCAATATTAAGTAAATTATGTTTGTTTGAAAAACAACTCGAACACTACACTATTGTCTAAAACTCAAAAGTAAAGTCAAATGTTTAGTTTAGTTTAAACCTAATTATTTTAGCTCGATTGCATCGAAACGCTCTCGAGTCCGTTTCCTGGGACTAGAACCAGTACTTGGTGTCTTTGGGGGAGATGAAAGGAACGCTCCCAGTGGGGTTCGAACCCATGATCTCCCGATCGCTAGGCGGACACCATATCCACTACGCCACGGCGATCTTATAAATCAAATGTTTAACAGCTGAAAAACAAAGAACAGTGGAGTAAAATTGTGTTGACTTTATCTTTATATCTTAATTTGGATGTACTTGCTAGAAAACCTTTTATTCTCATGGCAGCAAATAAATTCAATGTTTCTTATTTATTCTAATACCTTTAGTGAAACCTCCTAATATTACCGAAAATCTGTTCTTAAACTGCGATTTCTCAGCGCAGACATTTACACTTTCTTATAGTAATTCCGATTTTTTAAAATTGAAATCGGATGTTATGCAATACAATTCTGTGTGTTTTACGCGATCAATAGTCACGTGTTTAAAATTAATGGCTGAGAAAAACTCCTCGGTAGTTGAATATGAACTATGGGTTATAACCTTTTTGCAATTAAGGGAGACATTTCAAAGGGAGGTCACCTAGTTCCCAGAAAGGCCTTTAGAGGTGGTGTGTATGATTTGAAACATAATGATAGAGGTGTTGTTTGGAACATGCATATCGGAAAACAAACTTTTATAAACTCCCATGTAAATGATAAATATGTATCAATGTATATGCATATTAATAATGTTTATTTAATTAACGACAGAACATAAACTGTCCTTAGCTTTAAACACGCCCTTTTGAAAACAAAAACCACACCGAAAATTATTTTTTTACAGCACGAAATAAATCGCTCTTAAATAAGTTATTACATTTTGTTTCAGCATGCACCCCATGGTGTTGAAATTATGCTTCTAGGTAACAACTGTCACAAAAAAGACAAGAGACAAGTAAACAAGGAAACAGGAGAACGGGTATGTATCTATGGTGATTGAGGTTTTTATGGTTATTGAGGTATCTATGGTGGTTAAGGTATGTATGGTGATTGAGGTATATATTGTGATTGATGTAGCTTTGGTGAATTAGGTATCTTTGGCGAGTGAGTTAGCTACGGCGAGTTATATAGCTAGCTTAAGGGAGTGACATCAAAAGGCTATTAGTCATTAGACATTTTGATGTATTGGAAGAAGTACGTACCTTTTGTAAAATAATTATGACTCATTAAACACATGAAGTAAACATAAAGTCTTGCACAGATTCCTTATAAAATCCCAAAATGTATCGACGAAACGGAGTTTTGAATCCATTTCATGATATATTTAAATACTTTCATTTTCGATTTGAACTATGTATGGAAAGCACGTCTTCTTGTTAATAGAAGCACGGTGAAATTGTATGTTTATGTTCGTCACACATTTAAACAAAATCGTTTTCTTGTAATTCAACCATATGGGATCAAATGCCAAAAGTCATAACAGATGGCCGGTAATTCGTGAATATTATTTTCGTATGTTTTATCCCGACTCGGGATCATAACTTGTATAAGGGTTCGTAATGAACATAATATGTATAGGGCCATTCTCCCCCACCAACCGCTTATTGAAGAAGCTAAGTTGTCCGTTACTACGTAGGTATAATGCAGTAAACCGCTTAGATCTACTGGACTTCTCTTGAGAGTGTGTGTGTAGTTCACTGATGGTATGACGTAAATACTGATAAAAATGGCGAATAATGAAAACAACGAACAATCATACGGAAACACGCATTGCATTAGATGCTTCATTGCAGTACGCAGCGGAACACAGTATGAAATTCATGGAAGTCAGCGCTCGTGCTAGCTTCAACATACAGGAAGCATTTTTTACACTCGCAAGAACGATTAAGGATACAAAGGAGGTAGGCGTATACTACATGTTTTTAATTGACGGGTTTTAAGTATACATTAAGAACATTTGTAATATTGCATTGTAAGAACGATATTATTATATCTTTGTACATTTGTGTTTTAAATTGAAGAACAAAATTCGGACTGAGTCTTTGTTATTGCGGTAATAAAAAAACTGTTTGGAGTTCCGATGCGGAGAAATTAAATTACTAGTTTGATAGCTCGAATGATTTGATAACAAGCATTAGGAACGCCAAAACAGTTATCATCAAAACACTCAACCTTAAATTAATTGGATTGTACCACGAATATGAATACGTAAATTGTGAAGTATTTTAATCTTCATTCCCCCCTTTTAAATACAACATTCGTAAACAAGCATTAAAACAATTACACCTGACTTTGGCTGCATTCATAAACATTGAATGCATTATCAATAAGACGCCACATGCATTGTTTAATACAGTGAACAAATTTTGCTACTTAAATTTACAAATGTAATGGTTTTAAAGGTTAACACTTTTGCGAACTTTAAGGTAACAAGTGCACTATCAATATTATTATGCCGCGCTGCAAACATAATTTGTTTGTTTCTGAACGGTTTTTGTGATCACGCGTTTAAGCATGCGCAGTTGACCAATCGATTTCTTTGATTTTTCGGACCTACTATGAAAAAATTAAAAGACTCCGCCTAAGGTTTGTTCCATATTAACAAACATGTAATTTTCCTCTTTTGTCTATACAATTGTAGAATACAAACCGTGGACCGTGGTAGAATGTGTTTTAATACGAAGGTATTGTATCGTTCGAATTTTTTTGAAATCATCACATAGTGAAATGTTTTCTCCGATAGTGTTATTATTTTGACATAACCGTAGGATATGAAATCGAACGTCATAATACATAAGACAAATTCGAATCACAAGTAATTACCTTAATATCAATCCTTATTGTCATGTTATCACGGTCATTAACCGAAGATGCCAAACAATATACTAGTATATTCAATTTAATAAAACACACAAATAAAACAAAGCGGTTGTTAGGCTTAACGTTTTTTCGTCAACCCATATGTATTGCCTAGATGCTCTGTAGGCAAACAAATACACAATATTTTCACACCAATCTGAAGATGAGGAAGGCATTTATTATATGCTTTTTGATGCAAATAGAATTTCATTAATGAAAGAAGATTCGATTTTAGTAAAAAATAATCCTGCAGTGAAAATCAGTGAACATGTAAGAAAATAGCAATATTTTCATTGATACAAACTTTCTACAAATGTCGATTACTTTTCCGGACACATGCAAAAGCGTGTAGAATATTGAATATTAACAAACATGATTGTTTAACATAAATCCAATATCAACAAAACTGTCATTTAGCAGCAACGGCTCACTGATTATAAGACTTTTTCCACCATATTGATGTGGCTGTACCATTCGTGAAAATGCGTTTTTTTCTTTGACCCTTCGTGAAATAAAATTCCATTATACACAGAAATTAACAAATATCCTCTATTACTTTTAACACATGTCGATGAGCAAAGAATGTGTTTGTATTGCTTGTGGATCATGACGTTTGTATATCAACAACTGGATACTATCCCAACCTGTACTAAAAATGTTAACAATGCGAGTACATGTACTTGTATCTGTATATTTTGTATAGGGTGCAAACGGTTCTGATGACTGCGAACACCAAGATGGTTCTGATGAGCTCCGACCGGATAATGCGTGTGTTGTGCAATGACGAATAATGTATGGCGGCACCAACATTTTAGTATCGTATATTGTGTTGCAATATACGTTGCCTTTATTGTATGGTCTGTTGTACGACTTTCAGGCTTGATAATTAATTGCCGCGTTTATCATACTATAATAACGTATTTCTCCTTGTATTGAAATAGGACGCTAATACTTGTCAAACGATGCGTATAAATCTGAATTTATTTCGCAACTTATATGCGAAAATAGAATACCGAGCACACATTTTCAAATTTGTTCTTAAATGTATTAAGAGTATTTGTATAAACTGTTATGTGCACAATTAGAAAACTACTATATATTTTTTTTTATGATCTCTACATAGCAACACATTCACTTGATACAGACTTCTCTTATGAATATTTAACAAAATAATGATTTTAAAATGTTCCAACTGTTTGTAACGAACATAAAAGTATTGTGTATGCAAATGAATTGTTACACGTGTGCATCCACAATGTCATTGTTTGGATAACTAATAATCTGAGGTCCCTTTTGACATGACTTTTTATGGCAAAAAAATAAATAAATGCGTACACACGAAATACTTCTGTGTATGAAAAGACAGGGAATTTCTGTACATTTTCAAAATCTGCACCTAAATCATATTAATAATCAATAACTGGCTTAATATTTAAATTGAAGACTGGTCAAAATTTCAGGGGTTAATAACTGTACGTTAAGAAACCAAACCATGCTTTGCATATTTGTTTAATGCTTCGAAAATGGTGATATGTCTTCATTATTGAAGTTTGCATATATTATATTTTTTTAACTGAAAAAAACTGTGTAAATTGCGGTTTTTATCAAAAAGTATTTTTTTGTATATTGAGTTCCCTGACCGTTAATACATTCGCCTATTTGTGTCCACTGCCTTCAGCTGTATATGTTCTCCATGCAAGGTCTATGGTTGACAGGCGCGTGTACGCAGATAGGCGGCGGGGGGAGGCGGCATACTACTTTGAAGGCTTCTGGAGACGCTTTGGCATCAATATATTACTTTTGTTTTAATTAAAAAAAAAGAATGCGTTATGTAACAGAGAAATATATATGAGACTTCCTTTTAGCAAAAAATCAATATTATAGAGTGGAAGTTAGGTGACGTAACATTTAAGTCATTGTCTTATGATAGTCAAACTGCGTACGATGAACATTAATGTATAGTTACGCAATATACAGCATTTATGTGACCTGACCTCTACGTCTTTTTATTATGATTGCCAAACTGCGTACTCTGCGTACAGGCAGCTACGCGCCTGGTGATGCTGGTATAATATACACGTTTTGAATATATGCTTTTGCAAATATTATTATTTTCAGTGTATTTTTTAATTATTTGTTTGAATGATATATATGATGTTAATATTGTTTGTTTGTTGGTAGTAAGGATAATTGTTGAAAATGCCGATCATGTCTTGATTATCTAAAATAGGATTCCTTACAATCTGTGTAGAGGAATTATTAAAACATGACATTCTAACTATGTATCCATTGTTTTTCCTGTTTTGATACAGTTGTTTGTGGGCATTTGCTTAAGCAAGACACTCGGATACATACTATTCTCTGTAGTAAATATTAACAAAAAGTGAATTTCGCAATTTGTTTGTGACTTTCCATATTTATTCAATTTAATTTGTTGTTTGTAAAACCTTCAAAATATGAACATATGCCCTGTCTTATGAAAGATCTTTTGACAAAAGTTACGACTGAATTTAGCTCAAAAAGAATGTACACTAAGTAAGAATATGTTGCGGAAATAAAAACAAATGAAATATACCACAGACCCGAATAGAATAAGCTCTATTGAAATAAACACATTATTGCCGGTGCTTTCAAATAATGCATTTTTTTTAAGTGTACCAATGTTTACATATGTGGTACACTGTGATATGGGCTCCATGTCAGGTTTTTACCTTAAAATGGCTAAATGTTTTACATTTGAAGCCTTGAAGTTAAAGGCAGGATATTGCCATGGACTAAATGAACTTTATGACTGCGTCAAATACAGACCCTTTATTTACAAATACACTCACTGAAGAGTTGGTTGAGTTTTATGTCACATTGCCAATGAGTACCATTAATGTGTTTAAGGTAATGCTAAACGAAGCATATTGTCGGTTACAATTTGAAAATGTTTCTCTATAATTTAATGCGGTATTCGAGATCTTTTGATAAATTGGTTTTGAATATTTTATTTTTGATAACGGTTTATAAAGTATATATGTATGCGTAGAAACATAATTGAACCTATGTTTAGCAATGAGTATTTAAATATGGCTTTTAAAAAACACATTTTATGAATTATGTTAACATACACATGTTGCATGATGTTAATCAATGTTGTAATGTAAGCTAAAACCCACAACGAACAATTAAATAAAACACTCATACTTCTGATACAAGTCACAATTGTTGACAGCGAGAAATAAATCTATATTAAATGTGATGTAACTGTTGGTTTCAGTATGCATGCCCTGAGGTTGAGATAATGCTGCTAGGTTACAACTGTCACATGGAAGACAAGAGCCAAGTAAACAAGGACACATGAGAAAGGGTATGGTGATTGAGGTTGCTATGGTGATTGAAGTAGCTATGGTGATTTAGGCAGGCTGCTATCGTGATTGAAGTACATATTTTAATTAAGGCTGCTATGGTGATTGAGGTACAAATGGTGATTGAAATAACTAGGGTCATTGAAGTAGCTATGGTGGTGTAGATATGGTGGTTGAGGTTGTTACGGTAATCGAACTAGTTAATAGTGATTTAGGTAGTTTTGGTTATTGATGTATCTACGTTGATTGAGATGGCAATGGTGATTTGGGAAGCTACTTAAATTGAGGTAGCTATGGAGATAGATGTTGCTATGGGGATTATGGAACCTATTGTGATCGAGGTTGCAATGGTGTTTAAGATAGCTATAACTTTGTAGGTAGCTTCGGTGATTGAGGTAGCTATGGCGAGGTAGCAATGGTGATTGCGGTTGCTATTATGACTGAGGCAGCTACGATGATTAGTCAGATTTGTTTAGGAAGCCACTCTGATTAAAAATTAATTAGCTTTGGTGATTGAAGTTGGTATGGTGATTGGGGTAGCTCTGCAGAGGAAGCTGCGGTGATTCAAGTAGCGTGTATAATAGAGGTAGCTATGGTGATTAAGGTAGCAACGGTGATTGACATACGGTGGTAAGGAAGCTACCCTTTCGTCAATCGAGGAAGCAATGGTGAGGTAGCTACGGTGGTTGGACGAATTATGATCATTGAGGTTGCTGTTTTGAGGAAGCTGAAGTTATTGAGGTAGCTATGTTGACGAAGCAAAATTGATTATACAATTTTTAAATATGTCACGCTATTTACGAATTTGATGTTATAATAATTCAGCCATATCTCACCCTACCTCTATATGTATGTTCTTAATCGCACCATACCTATATCTGTATGTTTCAAATCACATCCTACCACCATCGCTGTGTTCTAAATCGCACACTCCTTCTTTATGTGAGTTTCAAATACACCGTAACTTTTTATTTATTTTAATAAAATAATCGATGTTATCAAATGTTTTTGCTTTGGATGTGTCGTAGATAAGCATGATCCCCTGAAATGAACAAAGACTATATATAACAACATCAAACTTACAAGAAAACATAGCTGTGTTGAGAAATTCAAATACACACAAAACGGGACCTGATTGACGTCTCACAGTTGTAAATATAACCCACTTAACTACCAAAATAATTGTCGTTTAAATCGTATAGTCTTTTATATACGGAGGGTAAGACAGATAGTTTTATAAATAGATTTTCGGGTACGCCCACTCCAAATCTTGAAGAAATAATGGTTTTCCATTTGCCAAACTTCGTTTAGTTGTACATGATGAGTGCTGTCCTGCAATATCTTTTTTGAATAGAATTAATCGTTAATTAATCAAACTTCATTTTAAATTAAAGTCTTGAGATGTTAGGCGATTCAATTTATTCATGCCATAATTATTTAGGTGAAATTTGAGACATTTAATTACAAGTGCCAGGACATTTGACATCACGGCATTGCGACCTTTAAACCGATATAGGAAATTAACTCCATAATGCAAAAATAACATTCAGTTTTAAAAGCAATTTGGCCAAATACTTACGATTTATTTTATACCTAATGAAAAAATATTACATTTCTGCAGTGAAATAACAGCATTGAAAATAAACAAATTGTTATTTTCACCGGTGAAAATAACAAATTTTCAGAAATACTTTTTCTATTGTTAGATTATCATATCAAGATTTACTTCCCTTGTCTCAGCAGCAAGTCCAACAACACAGACATGTGCATCACGATTCCAGCCCTGACATCGTGCGGCAACCGTTCAAAAGGATTAGAATGATCCCCATTGACAGTGATCGCGATTAACCGTGTTATTTAGTAGTTCTTCTTTGTTTTGAAAAGCGCGGTTCAGTGGAAATCACATGACATTGGCGCTCACGTGACACAAAGCGTGCATACGTCACAGGTTAATAATAGTCTTGAGGATTCCGTTATGTACATGATAAGGGTTTTGTATTGTTGATGCTTTTGGCATTTGTTGGCACAATTTTTTCGAAAATCAGTATGGAAAAGTTAAGCTTTAGAATGTATCTGACAAATACTGATCAATTCTGGTCAGTTGAGGAAACTAAATTGTTGTGAGATATATCAACTCGGCCGGCTTTAAAATAAAATTATATTATACACCGACATCTACATATATTATGTATTTCTTTTAACACATCTTATTGAGCGAATAATGTAACTGTATTGAGCGTGGATAAAAGCTTTTGCATGTCAAACTCTGGATACGATCAAAAACTGTACAGAAAATGTGAACAATACGAGAAAATGTCGTTGTATCTGCATATTTTGTATAGGTTGCAAGCGGTTCGGATGACTGCGGACACGAGAATGGGTCGGATAAGTGTATCGAGGAAGTTGGTTCTGACAAGCTTCGAGTTAAGAATGCATGTGTTTTGCAATAACCGATACTGTTTCGCGGCAACGTCTTTTTTTCATATTGTATTGTATTAAACGTTGTCTATATTGTGTTTCCTGGTTTACTATTTTCAGGCTTTATAATTCAATGTCGCGCATATCATACTATAGTCCTTCTTTTATTGCAATAGAATGATTATGAGTTCTTATACTTGTCACACGATTCATATACATCTGAATTTATCTCGCAACTTCTTCTCCAAAAAAATAAAATCTAAACCGATTTTTTTTTCTTTCATTAAATGTATTAAGCTTATTTGTAAAATTAACACGTGTAATGCAGTAACTTGTACGCTATATTCTCTCTACATCGAAACACAAACACTTGAAACAGTCTTCCCTTATTGATGAATTATTCTTAAACAAATTATTGATGTTAAAAAGTTCATACTCTCGTCATTTGAAACAACATAAAACATATTTGTATGCACATGTTCTGTCACTCTTATGCAGCCACAGTTTCATTCATTTATGGATTCACTAATAATATATGGTCAGTTTACATATGAATTGTGATTTCGAAAATAAACAATACCATAAACATGAATTCCTTCTGTTTATGGAACTTCAGGGATTTCTGAAGATGTTCAAAATCTGCTATCAAATCATTTTTGACGTGTCAATCCAACCAAAATAAGTACAAATACACTGGCAGTGTCACTTTTTTATATTGATTTTGAAGACTGCAAATAAAAACAACAACTTTTGAAATGAGATTCATTATATAATTTTGGCTAGAGTGACAACTGTGTTCATTGCGGTGTTCATCAACAAGTATTTTGTATTTATTGAGCTCTCTGACCGTTAATACATTCGCCTATCCTTTGTTTTCACTGCCTGTAAATGTATCTGTTCTCCATGCAAAGTGGGAAATGGACAGGAGCATAAACAGGTCTGATACATGTGTTCGCAGATGAGCTGCGAGGGGCATACTACTCTGGAGGCTTGTGTTTACGTTTTGGAATCAATATACGTGTATTACTTCCTTTAATGTAAACAAAATGTTATGTAACAAATAACTATCTTGAGCCGCGCTCTGCAAAAAGGGGGCTACATGCGTGTCCGTCTAGACTGTATTTTCGTTAAGAAGAGACTTCCTTTAAGCCAAAAATTCAATATTATAGAGTGACCGGTTTATACAACAGTTATTTGAATTATCATCTACGTAATTTTGTTATGATAGTCATAATGTGTACTCTACGTACAGGCAGGTACGAGACTGTTGGGTCTTTTATAATAAACATGTTTACTTAGATATGAATGTATGATTTTGTCTGCAAATATTATTGATGCCAAAATTGATTTTTCATGATTTGTGTTCATGATTTGTTGAATGTTAATTGTGTTTGTTTGTTGGTAGTAGAGATATTTTTTGAATATGCCGATCATGTTTTGATTATCTTAAAAAGGATTCATTACAATCTGTGTAGAGGAGTATTAAAAACATGACATCCATTGAATTTCCTGATTTAATACAGTTCTTTGTGGAGCATGAGATAAAACACGAAATTCGGATAATACCATTATTTTTAGTGAACATTAGTAAAGATCATTTCTCGACTTTGTGTGTGGTTTTTCATATTTATTCAATGTAATGTGTTGCTTATGAAACCTTCAAATACAAACATGGATCCAGTCTTATGGACGATCTTGTTACCAAATTACGAAAGAATTTAAGCTCAACACGAATTTACATATAGTAAAAATATGTTGCGGAAATTAACACAAAAACATTTGAAAGATACCTTGAATAGAATAATCTCTTCTGAAATAAACAAATTATTTGCGATGCTAAGCAATAATGCTTTTTTTACATTTTATCGTGGTTAACATGGGCTCTATGTAAGGTTATAACTTTAAAACGGCCTAATTTTTTACATTGACTTGAATTTCAAGACAGGACATTGCCAGGGACTAGAGGAACTTTATGAATTTGGTAAATACAGACCCGTTATGTACAAATACACTCACTGAAGAGTTGATGGAGTTTTAAGTCTCATTGATTAACCAATGAGTGCCATACATTTGAATAAGGTAATGCTTAATAAAGTCTAATGTGCAACAATTGTCGGCAACAATTTGAAAATGTAAAACATGTTTCTTCAGAATTGAATGCGGTATTCGTGATCTGTTGATTATCTGGTTTTAAATATTTTATTGTCAATAACGGTTTATATATTATATATATATGTTTAGAAATAGTCTCGCATCTATGTTTAGTTATAAGTATTTAAATATGGCTTTATACAAAACAATGTATGTATTAAGTAACCATAAACATGTTACATAATGTTAATCAATGTTGAACTTGATATATGTTGTTGTTATATTACTTTGATAAGTTACAATAACTTCAGCAGAACAGGGACGTATGAACCTTTCATAATTGCTCTTGTTGCTTTAGATGATGTTAATGGGAATATTAATGGCAATGCAAAATGTTTGTAAAACATATTATATTACTATGCTGAAATCTGAAAGTTGCAAATTTTGCTGGTGATTATTTCAAAATACTACAGTTTGATGAAGTTAATGGCGCATGTATATTTGACCTTTTTAAATATGTTTTCAGTGTGTCTTCCAAATTTAAATCACCGAATGTAATTTTTATAATTTTGGCTGCACAACATACTTATTTTTTGTCAAATGGTGCTTATATGGATGTCATAAATGATGTTATATAGTTGTATCATAATTTGTATGTTGTTTTCTTTTAGATCTACTGTTGATATTAATCAAGCACACGTGTTTTTGGTATCTGACATTGCAAAGGCTACAATTAAATATTTATAACTTGACTAACACTAAATAAATTGTGCATTTCTTTCATACATAATCATTTATTATAGTAAGTCTATGTTATTAATTATGTTTAAAAAATGTTATTGACATGCCCATAGGTGTGTGTTTACTTTGCCTTCCTTTTTTACATTTGTGCTTAATGAAATGTGTGTTTGAATCCCATTTTATGTAAGATATTGATAAAGATGTCATTACAAATTAAACCCTGATTAAAATATCAAGGCTTTCTTTTCGTGCGTTTCTATACTGCGTACTATTTGTATTTACAGCAATACACTGTTTTTATATCAGTGGTAGAGCTTTTTGAGTCACCATAGAGACATCAACATTTAAAGTTAGTAATTTAAGTTTTTAATCAGCAGAAAAAAACAACTAATTTTACGTCAGGATGAATAATTGTGAACTGTCTGTCTTTCCTTCATGTAAAACGGAGCAATACTGTGTACATTGTAGATTCAGTTACGTCCCTTTTGTAACACACTTCTACCAAAATCTTAAATAAGATATAAGCTGACAACCATGGATAGAAGAAGGATTGTTCAAGTACCACGGTGCATTTTACAATACCAATGTTGCTTTTGTTTTGTGTATGTGTAATTAATCGTGTCACATGATAAATTTTAAACCGTAATATATTTTGCCGTTTTGGCCCATTCAATCAATATGGTACTCCAGGTCACTAACGAATAATTCGCATCCTCTTTTTAAAATGAAAACATGTACTTTATTCGAGTCACACTTAAATATGCTGNTTTTGTTCAAATATATGAAGTGATAATTGTTGAGGGCTATTTCTTTTTCAATTTGAATCTTCAGTTTTAAATAATTGATAACACAGTTCATTGTAGGTGTTTCTTTTCTGTATTTCATGCTGAATATAAAATATTTCATTAATATAATAATGTAATTCACAGCGTTATTTACCTCTTGTATTTTGAAGGTATTTACCCCTAAACTGATGTCTAAGAGAGATAGTTTAACATGTAATTGTTGTTTCTCTAGAAAGGTTGTCAATTGATTCCAGAGAGATTGAATATATTTACACTCCCAGAAAAGGTGTTCTATTGTTTCAATATGTTTACTACACATATCACATCGATTTGTGTTGGATAGGTTGCACTTAAAAATATATTTATTTGTAGCTATGATTCTCTGGATGTATTTATATTGAACATTTCTCAGTGTGCTATCAGTAGTTGATTTATATGGCATGACACATATTTGTTTCCAATTAAATTCTTTTTCTCTAAGAAGGTTTTGCCATTTAGTTTGAGCTTAAGAGGTTTCGGCTCGGTTTTTAATTTGAAGTGTGTAACATAAATTGTTCGTTTTGTTTTGTTTTGCAATTATGTTTTATACGAATGTTTTTTGAGTACATGGTGTGTTATTTTTATAGGTAACAGCTTATATATGTATGGGTAAAGTTTTGATCAATGTGTAGTTCATCAGGAAATCACTTGTAGGTATTCCGAATATGTAGCATAAATTATCAAAAGAATAGAATTCGTTTATTCTGTAGTCGTATAATTGATCTACATATTTCATGTTTCATTCAAACCAATGTTTATAGAAAAAAGTTTTATTGTTAGTAGTTATGTCTTTATTGTTCGATAAAATGGTTTTACTGTTTATTTTGGTTTCTAAATAATGAGTAACTTTACACCATGCCGATAGAGCATTCGATAGAAATGTGTTTTTGGTTGAAATTTCATCTAAAATATTATTGTTGATATTACATTCAAAAAGTAATGAGTCACCATATGTTTTTAGAATTTTCTGGTAGAATAATTTCCATTTACTTGTATTGGAATATCTAAATATATTTTAACCCAACTGCATTTGATTGCATTCAGGAATGACTTTATCTTTATATCTTATCTTGGAGGTTATTGCAAGAAAACCTTTTATGCACATGGCAGCAAAATCCAAAGTTTCTTATTAATTCTAATACTTTTAGTGAAACCTACTAATATTACCGAAAATCTATTCGGATACTTCGATTTCTTAGCGCATTTTCACTGCCTTATAGTTTTTCCGATTTCTTTTATACATTTTAATCGGATGTTATGAAATAGAAGTCTTTGTGTTTTACGCGCTCACTAGTCACGTGGTAATAAATGTATGGCTGAGAAAAAAAAACTCGGTAGTTGAATATGAACTATTGGTAAAAACGTGGTAAAAATGAAGGGTGGACATTTCAAAGGGAGGTCATCTATTTCCGAGAAAGGCATATAGAGATTGTTTGTATGATTTGAAACATGAAGATAGAGGTATATTGTGATTTAGAACATGCATATCGGAAAACAAACTTTTATAAACACCCATGTTAATGATAAATAAGTATCAATGTATATGCATATTAATATGTTTTCTTTAATTAGCGATAGAACATAAACTAACCCTAGCTTTAAATACCACCTTTTGAAAACAAAAACCACCCCGAACAAATTAATTAAACACTCCGACTTGTGATACAAATCATAGATTTTTACAGCAGGAAAGAAATCGCTCTTAAATAATGAATGACATTTTGTTTAAGCATGCACCCCGTGATGTTGAGATAATGCTTCTAGGTAACAACTGTCACATGAAAGACAAGAGACAAGTAAACAAGGAAACAGGAGAACGGGTATGTTACTATGGTGATTGAGGTATCTATGGTGATTGAGGTAGCTTTGGTGAATTAGGTACCTTTGCGAGTGAGGAAGCTACGGCGAACGATATGGCTAACTAAACCAATATGTTATTTGTCATAAGACATTTTGATGTATTGGTAGAAGAACGTATCTTCTATAAAATAGTAATGACTCATTATACACGTGAGGTAAACATGTATTTATTTAAAGGTAATGAGTCTTGCACATATGTTTTTATAAAATCCCAAAAGATATCAACAAAACGGAGTTTTGAATCCATATCATGATACATGACAATAGTTTTGTTTTCAATTTTGACTATGTATTGACAGCACATATTCCTGTTTATAGAAGCACGATGAAAGTGTATGTCTATGTTCGTCACACATTAAACAAAAATCATTTGCTTGAAATTCAACCATGTGGGATCATAAGTCAAAAGTCATAACAGACGGCCGATAATTCGTGAATATTATTAGCTTCTTGACTTTTCTTTCAATTGTGTGTGTAGTTCACTGATAGTATGACGTGAATACTGAAAAAAATGACGAATAATCAAAACAACGAAAAATCATGAGGAAACACGCATTTCATTAGGTGCTTCATTGCAGTACGCAGCTGAACATGGTATGAAATTCATGGAAGTCAGCGCTCTTGCAGGCATCAACATAGAGGAAGCATTTTCTACGATCGCAAGAACAATCAAGGACACAAACGAGGTAGGCGTCTATGACATGTTTTGTGATAGATGTTCTGTTTTAGTATACGTAGATTGCATGCATTTGTTATAATGCATTTTTAGAAACGACATTGTTATAATATCTTCGGTGATAGCCCGACTTATTTGATAACAAGAATTAGGAACGATAAACAGTTGGTTGTTATTAAAACATTCATTCTTAATTTTTTTAGAATGTACAACGAATAAAAATACATAGTTTGTGAAGTATAATAATCCTTTTTCCGCTCTTTTTTAATAACACATACGTCAACACACTTAAACAATTCAACATGACGTCCACTTTATTCATAAACATTGAATGCCTAATAAATAAGACGTCATATGTATTGAATAATGCAGTGAACATATTTTGCTATTTAAATTTGAAAAAATAATGATAATTTCGGTTTACACTTTTGTGAAGTTAAATGTAACAAATGCACTACCAATATTGTTATGCTGCGCTGCAAACATTTTTTTTTTCTGAACAGTTTGGGTGATCACGCGTTTAAGCATGCGCAGTTTACCAAAACGTTTTCTTTGATTTTTCGGAACTACTTTAACAGAATAAAAGACTCCGTCCAAGGTTTGTTACAGATTCACACACATTTATTGTCCTTCTTTGTCTATGTGAACACGCCTAGGATCGTGGTACATTGTGTTTTAATACGAATTTATTGTATCGTTCGAGCTTTCGTAAAATGCTCACAAAGTGAGATATTTTCTCATGAAGTGTTATTATTTCGACATAACAGTAGGATATAAAATCGGACCTTATAATTCATACGAAAAATTAGAACCATCACCTTATTAGCAATCCCGATTGCACTGGTCATTTTATCACGGTCATTAACCTAAGATGTCAAAAATTCATACAAAACAACACAAAAAAATAAAGCGGTTGTTGGGCTTAAAGATTGTTGTTTTAATACGTATTGCATAGATGCTTTGTAGGTAAACACGTTGAGTTTTACAGACAATAATTTCATACAAATCTGCAGATAAGGATTGCATTTATTATAGAATTTTCAATGAAAACCTAATTGAATTAATGAAAGAAGATTCGATTTCAGTGAAAAGTATAAGATGTCAAATTGTTACTGAAGTGAAATTCAGCGGACATGTAAGAAAAATAGCAAAATGTGTATTAATTACATCTTTCTGCCATCGTCGATTACTTTTCATGACACTTGCAAATGCGTGTAGAATATTAACAAAACATGTAAATGCGTGTAGAATATTAACAAAACATGTGTTTCCCATACATTCAATATCAACAAAACTGTCAGTTAGCAACTACGACTCAACGCAACATGTGAAACTGTTTTGTTTTCTTTAACCCTTCGTTAAATAAAATACCATCATACACCGAAATTAATAAATATCCTCTATTACGTTTAACACATGTTGATGATTGAAGAATACGTCTGTATTGCGCGTGGATCATGACGTTTGTATATCAAATACTGGATACTATCACAACCTGTACTTAAAATGGGAGTACATGTACTTGTATCTGCATATTTTGTTTAGGGTGCAACCGGTTCTGATGAATGTGTCCAGGAAGATGGTTCTGACGAGCTTCGAACGGAGAATGCATGTGTTGTGCAATGACGAACACCGTATGGCGGAAAACCATTTAAGATTTAATATTGTATTATATAAGACTTTGTCTATATCGTATTGTCTGTTGTACGATTTGAAGGCGTGATTATTCATTGCCGCGCATATAATGTTATAATAATGACGTTTTCCTTCTTGAATTGCAATAGAATTATTATGAGCAATAATACTTGTCACACGATTCATATACATTTAAATTTATCTCACAACTTCTTTGTCAAAATATTCAAAACCGAGCATAAATTTTCAAATTTATTCTGAATATTGTAAGCTTATTTGTATGAAAGAATATGTGAACAAATAAGACAATCATTAGTATGCTATATTCTCTCTAAATTGCAACACAAACACTTGACACAGTCCTCCCTTAAGGATGACGATTCTTTAACAAACTAATGATGTTAAAATGTTCAAACTGTCATCATTTAAAACAAAAATAATATGCAAATGCACTATTACACTTGCGCAGCCATAGTATCATTTATTATGTGATCTGTTTGAACGTCTTCAGCTTAATATGTTTGGCTGGTGAACATTTAAGGGGTTAGAATCCTGTAGTTTTAGAAATTAAGATTTGCATGTTTGTTTAATACTATAACCATGGTGATATGTTCAAATATCTGTTTACTGTGTAAAACAATATAGCTTCAAGACTAACAAGTACACTGGAAGTGTCACTTATCATCAAAAATAGTTTGTGTTTATTGACTTCCATGACCGTTAATACATTCGCCTAATTATCATTTGTGTTCACTGCCTGAACATGTTTATGTTCTCCACGCTAAGGCGTATACTGGACAGGCCGTAGATAGGCCTGATACTATTTGTGCGCAGATGGGCTGTGGGGTGNGGGGGGGGGGGGAATACTCCCATGGAGACTTTTGGGGATGTTATGGTATCAAATATAATAATATATTTTTATTTTTAAAAAGATTAACGTAGAAGATAATAAGCTTGGTAACCGCTCTGGGAAAATGGGGCTTACGGCATGTGCGTAATGTGCATGCAGACCGCAAAGGCTTATTAGGGACCACACTTTCAGCCTTACGTGGAATTTCGTTTAGAGGAGTCTTCCTTTAAACCTAAAATTCCACAAAAGCTGAAACTGTCCTCCCTAATAATCATGTGTGGTGTACATGTATTAAGCTCGAGTTTCCAAGACCGCAACTTTTAAATCGACAAACATAGATTATTACATTGTTTGGGACTGACTTTGCGTACAGGCAGCTACGCACCTGGTGAGGCTAGTATAATATACAATTGTTTGGATGTTAATGTATGCTTTTGTCTGCAAATGTTATTGAGGTGGAAATGGATGTTTATCATGTGTGTTCATAAATGGTTGAATGTTGTTGAATGTTAATTGTGTTTGTTTGTTGGTTGTAGGGAAAATTGTTGAAAATTCCGATCATATATGTATTGATTATGCAAATTAGAATTAATTACAATCTGTCTTAAATATTTGTTAAAAACATCAAATACTGACAACGTATCCATGTTAGCTCTGTTTTCATTAAGTTAGTTGTGGAGCATTTGATTAAACATGAAACTCTAATAGATAAAATTCTTTGAAGTGGATATTTAAAAAGCAGGAATTTTCCTTTAGCTTATCCCAATTTGTTCAATTTAATGTGTTACTTGTGCTACCTTCAAACTATCATGGGCCCTATCTTATGAGAGATCGCGTGACAAATTTAAGTTACGACTGAATTTAAGCTCAACACATTTACATTTATTAAGAATACGTTTCTGAAATAAAACAACTTTTGAATGATACCACATACCTGCATAGAATACGCTCTACTGAAATAGACAAATTATTGTCGGTGCTTACCAATAATGATTCTTTGAAAAATGTTTAATATGTCGTACACTGTAAAATAAAATGGGCTCAATGTCAGGTCTTGAATTAATGTTTTACATTAAAACCCTTGATTTTCAAGACCTGACATTGTCAGGGACAAGAGAAATCTCATGAATTCGGTAAATAAAGACCCGTTATGTAAACATACACTCACTGAAGAGTTAGTAGAGTTTTATGTCTCATTCCTGGACCAATGAGTACCATTAATTTGAATATGGTTATGATAAATGAAGCATAATGTGTAACAATTATGGGCAACAGTTTAAAAGAGTTTCTTGAGATATCAATGTGTTATTTAGGCTCTGTTGATTCATTGGTTTTGAATTATTTTTCGATAATGGGTTACATATATTATTTTGATGCTAAGAAATTGCCTTGAACCTATGTTAAGCAATGCCATGTTTGCTTTAAAAATATACGCTTAGGCAACAACATTATCTGTCATGCGTAAATAAGTCTCATGTCATATGGCCAGCATTCGCGCAGTCTGGTCAGGAGCGTCTCTGTCCGCTGCAGAGACATATCTAGAGCTACACTGTTCAGATAGTCCTGAGGCGTATTTTCGCCCGACGCGGCTGATAGGTTTTATGCCTAAGTTTCAAACAATACAGTCATTATTGGGCTTCCAAACTAGTAAACGTCTTCTAGTGCTTGAATGAATGATTATAATGTATAGACTGGTAATAAAAAATAAAAAAAATGTATGAATTATGTTACCATAAACATGTTACACAATGTTAATCAATATTGCACTTAATACATTGTGATTATACTTTACTGTGATAATTTAGAATAACTTCAGCAGAACCGGGACGTATGAACATTTCATAATTGCATGTGTTGCGTTTAAATGATGTGTCTGAGCATATATAATTTCAATGCCAACTTTTTGTACAACACATCTTGCATTTGTACTACATTTTGTTGAACTAAATGCACAATGAATGTTTGAACGTTTCAACTATGTCTCCAGTGTTTCTTCCAAATTTTTATCACCAACGTTAATGTGTATACTGTGTCCTTCACAGCATACTTGTTTCAATTGTCAACTGATCCTTATGCGAATGTAATAAATAATGTTTTATCTTGTTTTATCTTGTGTAATGCAATATTTATTCAGTTTGTATTTTACAATTTGTATCAAAGTCTTTTACCATGCATAATGTTTATGATATTTCCTATTTTGATTTGGATTTCAATATTGGCAGCTGTAAAGATTTGGATTTTAATATGTCAGCTGTAAATAGTGCATATGTCATATCATAATCAGCAGAAATAGTAATGTATAACTCAATTTCAGTAATTGTTATTATATATTATATTTTGTCCTTTAAGAACCGTTTTATTAAAAGTCACGTGTAATATTTTATTTCAAAAATAGTATACGGTCAGAATGTTCCATCAGTTTGGTTTGAAAATACATGTCTATGTTATTGTTCGATTATTATTTAAGAATAATGTCGGATTAAAGGCCGTTTTAGATGTTTTTTTTTTTAATATAACACTAATCCTTTAAATTGGTCTGTCATATTTGTAATCTTTTAATATTCCTGCAAAAACTAGGTCTGAATATGTTTTATAGGTGCAGTTTCACACTGTTTTGCAGTGATAAACGTTCAACTCTCATTCCTGTTATTTTCTTTAACATGTAAATGTGTTGCTTATATAACGTATTTTGTTGTTGTTGTCTTTTAGACCCACTATTTATATCAAAACATTCTTGTTATTGGTACCTGTAATTACACAAGGCTATAGGTAAATAATTATATTTTGACTAACGATGAAAACAACTGCATTTATTTAATATCAGCATTTATTATATTAAATCTCGATTATTGATTATGTTCAGAACGCGATATTGATAGTTCCGTGTTTGTATGTTAACTTTGCCTTCCCTTCTATCCAATTTTGCTTCATAAAATGTATGTTTCAATCCGATTGTATGTAATATATTGATAAACATTTCATATAAAATGACAATAAACTCCGATTCAAATATCAAGACTTTCGTTTCACGCGCTTATACACGTTGTACTCAGTTTTTGCAGTGATTCACCATTTTCAGAACAGTGGTAGAGCAATTTGCGTCATCATAGCGCTCTCATTTTACTTCAATATGACTTGAACTATTCATAGTAATAATGTGTCTTAACTTTAATCTTTAAGAGATGAACAAAGCTGACACGAGATTGTAATAAAAGGACTATAGCTATCTTGCACACTCGAATATATGTTAACAACATTCAATGCACTTATATAATTATTTATCGTTATACACTGTGAATATCAATGCAGTTCCTTCTGCACAACGTTCAAGTTTGATTCAGATTTAATGGTTCGGAGAGAAATAGTCTCTACAAACAAAGAAAACATATTTTAGTAACAAAACACCAATGCGTTAAACGCATATACTAGAAAACAACAACTAAATACTATTGACTACATGCACAATGTAATAAATCGTTTGTAACAAATGTGCATCAGTTTTAAATACTACACATATTCAATAGTGGTAACAATAAATCACCCACCGGTCTTTTTATTGCATGGTGAAATTATTATTCTAATTTATTATAGTTTGAAACAAACAAATCTGATTTTTTGATAGAAAGATTGTAAACACTTCCTGACTTTCCTTTATATAAAACGGGACAATACTGTGTACATTGTAGATTCAGTTACGTCCCTTTTGTAACACTCATCTACGAACATCTGCATTAAGATATAAGCTTGCGTACAGTCATAGAAGCAGGACAGCAGGTTTAAAGAACCACGGTGAGTTTGACAATACCAATGTTGCTGTTGTTTTGTTAAAGTGTACATATTCTTTTCAAATGTTGATTTTTAAACAGTTATAAATTAATTTAGTAATTAAATGCTTAATTCTTAACAGTTATACATTGACTCTTTTTCTGCTCATTAAAAACATATGGTACTCCTTCCGATACTTCCGGGTAGCTTACGACTAAGTCGCATCCGCATTTTGAAATGAAAACATGTACATAAATCACGTAACGCTATACTTTACTGTACAATACCGATTTATATGCGTACAAACATATATGAAACCTTTGGTTATTGTACGCTAACCGACTGAGGCGTTTAAAGTTGTTCATTTTCACTAATCCGGTCTTACCATTTTTTGGACCGACCATCATTTTTTTTTGTTGGTATTCCAGGGTTGAGTTTTCTATCCATTTTGCCAAATTTGACCATATTCGCTGAATTAACTCTTGCCTTTTCAATCATTGTTGACGCATTCGATACAATTAGCCGCATTAAATTAACTAAAATTAACAAATGAAAGAGTGTGAAACAAAGAACAGTTTTTGGCCTATGATACGCACTTCACACAGGAGGTAAAATTTATGTAGAAATATGAGTAGTACTTGTTGTGAAGCTTACGTTCATCCCTTGTGTACTCTATCATTTTATTGTGCATCCTCTTTGTACTCTATCATTTTATTGTGCATGCTCTTTGTACTCTGTCATTTTATTGTGATATCACTGTATTTATGATATTCAATCAACTTAAAACGCAAAAATAGAAGGTCTGCACACAAACATAAGTCGATCGGGTGACAAGAAACTAACAACGTGTTTATATTTAATTAAAAAAACATTTAACATACCGTAGTCACTCTAGTGTTTCTAACAATCTAAATTGAACCATTTACATATCACGCCTGTGTGTTTGCTATCGTGATGACGGTAATACACCCTGACAGATAAATGCGAAGTCAGTGAACCGTAACGTTTGCTTTATGTTGGTAAATAGGCATGTGTACTCGATACAAGTTATGCTTTCATCCGATGGCTTTACGTTGTTACACAGTTGAAATGATCGTCGTGAGAACACCAATATGGTCTGAATAATGTATAAACAGTTTTTGTTATGTATCATTTCGACAACAACGGCTTGCTTCAATTTAGTGCCAGTTATTACTTAATCTATCTAAATGCTTTTGCTTAATTAGAGTTTTGTTGGTTAATGCCTGTTTAGTAATATCAATTTATTATAATGCAAAATACCTACCCACAAAGACTGAAGTGTGACAAATAGGCTCCAGTTGTATTGCACGATGTATGAAGGTGTTAAAGACAACGATTTAAGCAAAGTTAAGCAATCACTGTTAGCTTACTGACAGTATATAGAAGTTGTATTATAATGATAACAGACTGAAACTACAGTACATGAATTCAAATGTTTGTACTATGTTGTAAAAGTTCAAAATTGGAGTATTTGTCTGTAAAAATGCATCGAACATATAAACATAGGTGCCATAAAACTAAGACACCCATTTCGACAACAAAGCCAGATGTTGCTCCTAGAGCGACATTAATAACACATTTTTTTCTTCAGTTTCTCACAAAGTGTTCCAACATAAAAAGCAACGATGAGAAAAATACACGACTATCTCTTCAAAATTGTTTTGGTTGGTGAAAGCGATTCTGGGAAGTCAAAGATCCTGTCTCGGTTCTCAGAAGAGGCTTTCTACACCACGTTCATTCCGACTATAGTAAGCTCTTAACGATCGATTCTTCATAGAAGTTCTCTATTGTATTTTAAAGGAGCCTTTGTTGTATCGGACGAACATGACCTTTATCCCTCTGAACAATGTTTTTGTATGGTAAAGTATTCATAAATGTCTATGTTAAATAATGATTGGTATTAACGTGATTAACAACAATCCACAATTACTAATGAATAAGAATTAAAAGACTACAAGATAAAGTAACCAACACTATAATTATTACTTAGAATTCATCAATGTCGATATTTTGATTTGTATTATGATATAATATATGTCCATCGAAACATGTTTGCTAGTCGCTACAAATCTTTGAACAATGTTTAACAGAATGCTGCTTGTACTCATGCACACATCGGTTTGTCTATTGTCTACAGTGTGATTATATTCATATTTAATTTTGAGCATGCCGCATCGAGACACGATCAAATCAAGGATTGTATATACTAATTTATGATGACCATCTGGTACAATGAGTTTGTGTTACATTTTCAGGACTAGACTTCAAGGTTCGCTCTATTGAGTTAGATGGAAAGATCGTCAAACTTCAGATATGGTATGTACCGGTATTAATCATACATTTCAGGTGCAATTGTTCAAATGCACGTTAACTGGTTTGATGGCGGTTGAGACAGTCGCTTAAATAATTCGTATTTTGCTAAAATTAACTTAACATTGTATGCGACTGTTAACAAGCAGGAAATAACAATTTTATATAAAATAAAATGCATTTAATTGGTATATTGCATTTGAATAAATTGCATAAGCATGCAGAGCTCTAGTCAGTGAAAACAAAAGACTTCGTGTGTGCTTGTATAGGAAGCTTCAGCAGTTTATTTGAAGCAGCGGTTGTTTTATTATAATAAATACTTTGCAGTGATAAATAGGAGCGGTTTAAGACAATCAGATCTGCGTACTATAGGGGAGCTATGGTGAGACGTGAGTGAACACAGGGTCTAACACGAGAAATAATTTCCAACAATATTTCATTAAACGAGTTCAATAATTGTATAACTATCGGAGCCTTTGGCTAGTTAACTTATAAATAAGTATTAACTACTGTTCTAGAATCTTTATCTTTCATCCAGAATAATGGAGATATCCAAAACATGGTATGAGTGAGATGAAAACAGAATGAGATTATATTAAGAAATACAATATACAGATAGTCATATAGTCATATTCCTCTAACTTACTAATTTTCCAGACAATTTGAAGTGTAAACGATATTTATTAACACATTGTTTAAAATTGGAAAAAAAAACAACACCAACACAAATCCCAACTAGTGTCTTGCGTTAGTCCTCCTCGATATCAACCAAATGATGACGTTCATGTTATCTTAATGTGGACACATGTGTTATATTACAAAATTTGGTATTGTAGTATTATAACAAAACGCATCATGTATACTAAAATTTAAAAAAAACGATTTTCAGAAATATTTTGTACAATTTCATGTTGCATTCAATCTAAATTAAAATTGACTTGTCAATTGGTCGTTATAATAATATAAGAACATTACCCGATGCGCGCATATCGCGTTACATGACTTACGCATATTCATTGGGAATCTCGATAGCCCATCTCGATTTAACGTCAGAGTGAGGGATAAGCCTCAATTCCCTTTATGACGTCACGCGCACGGTGCACTACGTGTTTACTTACGAACAATTGCGAACGTTTTTGTTTAAGAAATGTAAATATTAAACACATCTTCGTTAGTTTTTGGAAGGAACTGTTTAAACAAAATATGTATAAATTGTTTATCCGAAATGTCAAATGTCCTTGCAATATCGTAATGAAATGTCTCGATTTTGCTCTGAATAATTATAACATGTATGAATTAAATCGCCTCATTTGTCAAGACTTAAATTTGAAACGAAAAGCAAAAATCTCGACTTATTATTAGTTATAAAATAATGGTTTTATTAAAAAAATACTCAGCATCTAAAGGTAAAATGGAGTTTGGAAATTTGAAAACGATTTTTTATTCTTCAAGATTTCGATTGGGCGGTTCCGAAAATTTCTTCATAAACAAAAACACGCATTACTTGATGTATATAAAAACTATCAGATCGGAACGATGGTTTCTCTCTTGGTAGTTATTAACGTGTATTTGTATATTTACAACGTATAGACGACAATCACGTCCCGTTTTTGTGTATATGAATTTATCGTAACAGTTGCTTTTGCGTGTTAGCTTGATGTTGTAATAAGTGGCATTTGTTTATTTCAGGGGATCATGCTAATTTACAACACATGCAACGCATAATCATTTGAGAGCATCACTGGTTACCATGAAGATATTAAAAGGGTACAGTATATTAGAAACTCGTTTTAAGAGGGGGTGTGTGATGATAACATAGAAATAGAGGTAGAGTGTGATATGAAACAACCAGATAAAGGTAAAGTGTGATTTGAAACAAATACAGAGAGGTATGGGGTGATTTGGAGCTTACAGAAAGAGGAAGGCGATTATTTGAAAAACGTAGTTTTAAAACATAGTTGTATAGGTATAATGTGATTTGAAACATATACATATTGATAGAATGTGATTAGAAACACCAAAAAGGTAACACGTGATTGGAAATTGATAAATAGAGACAGGGTGCGATTTAAAACACACCGATAGGGATAGTATGTGAAACAATCATATAGAGAAACAAATAGGGTGTGAATTACAAAATAAATATAGGTAGGGTGTGATTTGAAACATGAAGGTATAGGTAGTTTGTGTTTTTGAACTCATAGATACAGGAGGGATATGGAGTTAGGGTGGGAATTGGAATACAGATGTATATGACTTTCCCAAAACTAGTAGTTTCCCTTGCGTTATCATAAGTTATGTACCCTGCTCACTACCGGTTAGTTTTATTGATTGTTTTGTGACTTTATGCCCTTGACTTCATACATATAATCAATAATTGAGAGTGAACAGGGTGTCATTCGTGAATAAAGCAACCGTACTAGACTCTCAAATTAGCATCTTTCGTTTTTTTTTCCTAGCCTTGTTATCAAAAGCGCGTACGAATGTATATGTTTTAGCATTGACTTTATTACTTGTATTTAATATCATTTTATCGAATCAGTCAAATACTGTTTACATTTTAATCAAAAGCTATGTTATAAAAAGTAAAATGTCTTCGTGTTTTACTCGATCAATATTCACATGCTTAACATGAAAGGCTTATAAATGAATATTAACTGTGGTTAATGACGGTTTGCAATACATGGGGGGGGGGGGCATTTTGCAAGGGAGGTCAACTCGTTTTCGGGATAGGCCTATAGAGGTTTCATGAACATAACGATAGATGAAGAATTCGATTAAGAACATGCATATCTTCAAACAAACTTGTATAAACACTCATGTAAACGATAATTAAGTATAAATCTATGTGTATTTAAGTAGTGTTCCTCACAAACAATACAATCACATTATTAATTGACGACAGAACACACACTAAGAATAGCTTAAACACTTTTTAGAAGCAAAAACCAACAACGAACAATTCAATAAAACACCCAGACTTCTGATAAAAGTCACAATTGCTGACAGCGAGAAATAAATCCCTATTAAATGTGATGTAACTTTTGTTTTCAGCATGCATGCCCTGAGGTTGAGATAGTGGTGCTAGGTAACAACTATCACATGAAAGACGAGAGACAAGTTAACAAGGACACAAGAGAATGGGTATGGTGATTGAGGTTGCTATGGTGATTGAAGTAGCTATGGTGATTTAGGCGGGCTGGTATGGTGATTGAGGTAGCTATGGAAATTTAGGCTGCTATGATGATTGAGGAAGCTATGGTGATTAAGGTAGCTATGACGAGGAACAAATTGTGATTGAAGTTACTAGGGTCATTGAAGTAGCTATGGTGGTGTAGATATGGTGGTTGAGGTAGTTACGGTAATGGAACTAGTTATAGTGATTTAGGTAGTTATGGTTATTGAGGTATCTACGGTGATTGAGGTGGCAATGGTGATTTGGGTAGCTACTGTAATTGAGGAAGCTATGGAGATAGAGGTTGCTATGGGCATTGAGGAACCTATTTTGATCGAGGTTGAAATGATGTTTAAGATAGCTATAATGATGTAGGTAGCTTCGATGATTGAGGTAGCTATGGCGAGGTAGCAATGGTGATTGAAGTTGCTATGATGATTGAGGTAGCTATGATGATTGAGGCAGCTATGATGATTAAGGCAGCTATGTTGAGGAAGCCACTCTGATTGAGATAGCTTTGGTGATTGAAGTTGGTATGATGATATGGGTAGCTCTGCAGAGGAAGCTACGGTGATTCAAGTAGCGTGTATAATAGAGGTAGCTATGGTGATTAAGGTGGCAACGGTGATTGACGTAAAGTGGTAAGAAAGCTACCCTTTCGTCAATCTAGGAAGCAATGGTGAGGTAGCTACGGTGATTGAGCTAATTATGATCATTGAGGTTGCTTTTTTGAGGAAGCTGAAGTTATTGAGGTAGCTATGTTGACGAAGCTAAATTGATTATAAATGTTTATATATGTCACACTATTAACGAATTTGATGTTATAATAATTCAGAAATATGGGATCTAAGTCACTGGTCATAGCGATGCGTGAATATTATTGTCGCGATTTCTTACTCCGACTCGTGCACATAACTTGTATAGGGATTCGTCATGAAATTATTGCTGTCGTTCTCCCCCTACCTCTGATTCAAGTAAAGCAGTTGTCAGTTATTGCGTAGGCAAAATTTAGTTTACCGATTAGATCGACTGAACTTGTCGATAAAATATATGTTCAGTTGCACTTTCAAGAGTTATATGACGTAAATACTGATTTTTTCTAAATAACGAACAGTCAAACGAACACATGGATTGTTTTATATTGCTGAATTGCAGTTTGCAGCGGAACACGGTATGACATTCATGGAAGTCAGCGCAGAAGCGAACATTAACATACAGGAAGCATTGTTCACTCTTGTTAGACTGATCATGAATAAAAAGGAGGTAGGCGTCTATAAATTCAATTGTATTTGATTTGTTATGTATACGTAGGTTATATTGTTCATGATGCATTGTAAGAAGGGAATTGTTATTATATTAAGGTAAGTTTTAAAGTTAAAAAATAGTTTACGACTAAGTTTTGGTTATTTCGGTAATTTTGAATGGTTTGGAGTTCCGATGTGTAGGAATTAAACTTTAGGACCATAGACCGACTAGTTTGATAACAAGCACCTGAACGACAAACCGTTGGTAATTCAAACACTTAATCCGAAATAAGTTGATGAAAATACATAACTTGTGAATTATTGTAATATCTATTATGCATTGTTTCATAAAACATACACGCATGCGTTGCCGTAACGTCAACACACCAATATAATTCAACATGAATTTGTCATGTAGTCATTTAGCTACAGCGGCTGAGTGATTTTGAGCCTTTTCCCACCAAACTGATTGGCTACGATACTTGTGAACATGTTTGTTTTAGCCAATCGTGAAATAAATTCCATCATACACCGAAATTACCAAATGTTCTCTATTTCTTTTAACGCATGTTGATGAGCAAATTATGTGACTGTATCGCGCGTGGATCATAGTTTTTGCATGTCAAATACTTGGTACTATAACAAACTGTACATTACATGTGAACATTAAGAATACAGGTATCTTATTGTATCTGCATATCTTAAAAGTGTGCAACCGGTTCGGATTACTGCGGTCATGAGGATGGGTCGGATGAATGGGTCCAGGAAGATGGTTCCGACGAGCTTCGACCTAAGAATGCATGTGTTTTGCAATGACCGACACTGTATGGCGGCAATACCATGACAATACATTTTATTGTATTGTAAGATACATTGCATATAGTGTATTTTCTGCTGTACTATTTTTAAGGCATGAAAAGATGCCGCCCATAACACTACAACTTTTGCAATATTGCTTTAATTATTGTATTGCAATAGAATTATAATGCTTTTTTGTTATACTTGTCACATGATTTATATACATCTGGATTAATCTAGCAACTTCCTTGTAAAAAGAAACACAAAAGCACGTGCATACATTTTCAAATTTGTTCTTAAGTGTATTTGTATAAAATAATATGTGTACAACCAGGCAATAACTTGAATGTTATATTATCTCTACATGGCAACACATTCACTTAATAAAGTCTTCTCTTATGAATCTTTAACAAAATAATGATGTTAAACTGTTCAAACTGCCATCATTTAAAACTAAAAAAATATTATGTTGTATGAAAATGTACTGTAACAATTGTGCGATCACTGTACCGTTTATTATATGGATACATTAGTAATTTATGATAGCTTTTACATTATTTGGTATGGCTAAAATTAATACATGCCTGAATACGAACTCCTACTGTATGTTTTAAGGCTGGAACTTTTGTAGATTTTCCAAATCAGAACTCAAATGGCTTAAGTTTTAAATTGATGACTAGTAAAATTTCAGGGGTAAATAACTGTCAGCTTAGGACCATGATTTGCATATATGTTTAATGCTTCGTAATTTTAGAAACCATGATTTGCATATTTGTTTAATGCTTCGTAAATAGTGATATGTTGAAATAACTGCTAAAATTGTAAAACAATTAAACTTAAGTAAAACGCATATACTGGCAGTGTCACTTATTTTATATTTATTTTGAAGTTAGCAAGTAAAAACAAAAACCGTAAATTGCGGTTTCATCAAAAATTTGTTTGTGTTTATTGAGTTTTTCTGGTCGTTAATACATTCGCATTTCAATTGTTTACACTGCCTTTATATGTGTATGTTCCCGATGCAAGATGTGTAGTTGGCAGACGCATAGACAGGCCTGATGCTATGTGTGCGCAGATGGGCTGAGGGGAGAGGGCATGCTCACATGTAATGGTAAGGCGCTATATAGGCATGATACTATGTGTACGCAGATGGGCTGCGGGGGCTTACTTCCCTGGAGGCGTCTGGTTTTGGCATCAAATCTATTGCTAGATTTTAATTAAAAAAGTGTTATGTAACAGATAATTAACTTGAAAAACAGGAAATTTTATCCTGTTGACATGAGATAGAAAAGAAGAGAGTGCAGCTCTTAGTTCAGACTGGGCGCATGTGCAAGATAATCTGAATATACACTGTCCGTATATATGTCTAACGACGTTTTTTAGCGCGACACGGCTCATTATTAGGCATATATGATAAACATAATATATCGCTTAACGTTGACAAACATAAAGTATGACACTTGATAGGCATTGATGTTTTTATTGAGGACAGACAAACAACATTTTTTAGTTCTGGTCAACTTGCAGTTGATGAAAACAAAGCATTTTTGTCGTTTACAGTTTTGAACTATAGGTTGACAAAATGTGCATGCCCTTGCCATTACAAACGTCTGTTGTAAGCATAACAATAATGTCAGCTTCATATTTTTGTATATAGAATTGTTTATCTATTTCATAAATAAATAAATGTTTATATATAATAGGCATAAAATAGTTTACAATACTGTTTCAGTTCATGTATCCTGTACCGTAGATATAAAATATAAATAAACACATGCATTGATTACATCTATACATTACGTTATTTGTTAATATAGTGTACTTAACTCACCTTGACGGAAACTGGATCGTATAAACACCTTGTCATTGATTCGTAAGCACGCATCAAATATTGTCGTTGATTACGATGTTTTCGAATAAAACATTCGGATATAGCGGGAAGACGAAGATTGTATGCCAGTCATTTTGAATTATCCCCATTTGCAGCAGTTAAGTAACAATTCAATGGAAATTAGTGTAAGATAAAAATGACAGTTACGCTACATGCAGCAGTTATGTGACGTAACTTCTACGTCATGATAGTCAAACTGTGTACTCTGCGTACAGGTAGCTGGGCGCCTGGTGGGGCTTGTATAATATACATGTTTACTAAGATATGAACGTATGCTTTTGTCTGCAAATGTTAGCAATGTCACAATAGTATTCTTATTATACTTATGTCCATGAATTTATTCAATGTTCATTTTGTTTGTTGGCTGGTTATAGGGATTATTATTGAAGATGCCGAATACAAAACGCTCTGATACATACAATGATCTTTAGGGAATATTTAACAAGCATCAATTTCTCAATTTGTGTATGGCAGTTCCATATTAATTCAATTTAATGTGCTGCTTGTGAAACCTTCAACATATCAAAACGCGCCTTTGTTATGGAAGAGTTCGTCACAAACTTAAGTTAGGACTGAATTTTAGCTCAACACGAATTTACATACTAAAGAGTGTGTGAAAGATACCACAGCACTGAACAAAATATGCTTTACTGAAATAAACCAATTATAAGGTCATCGGGGATATGGTATCCGCCTAGCTTCATGTCAGGTTGTTACTTTAAAATGTCTTAAGTTAATAATTCATATTAAAAGCATTAAATTTCAATAAAGTCATTGTCAGGCACTAGAGAAACTGTATGGCTGTGGCAAATACAGACCATTTATTAACAATTCACTCACTGCAGAGATAGTGTACCTGTAAGTCACATTTCTTGACCAATAAGTACCATTAATTATCCCCCGCCAAAGGCGGAGGGATATTGTATTGACGTTGTCCGTCCGTCCTTCCGTCTGTACATCCTTCCGTCCGTCCGGCACTTTTGTGTCCGGAGCCATATCTTAGAAGTGCTTTGGCGGATTTCATTGAAACTTGGTATGAGTATATATATATGAATAAGAGGATGATGCACGCCGAATGGCATTGTACACCATCGGGTAATAACGGAGTTATGGTCCTTTGTATGTTGAAAAAATGCTTTTTTTTTCTGGTACAAAGCTCTAGTTTGGCGGGGGATATCAATTCAACAAATTTGCTTGTTTTAATAAAGTAATGCTGAATAAAGCATACTATGCAACACATATGAGCAACACACTGCAAATGTTTCTTTACAATTCAATGCGTTTTTCATGCTCTGTTGTTAAATTGCTTTTGACTATTTTATGTTCAATAATGGGTTACATATTAAATGGTTATGCTTAAAAATTGCTTTGGACGACCTATGTTTAGCAAAAACATGTTTGCTTTTAAAACGGACACTTCGGCAACTACTTTATTAATTGGGCCTTTCCAAAAATGGCAGGAATTTGTAAAGTCTGATAAGGAGCTACCCTGTCGGCTATAAAGTCAGGGTTTCGTAGACACCTTAGCGGACACAAGAACTGTGTGTGTAAGGAACTTATGTAAGTGTTGGGCGTTATAAAGTAGTAAATAACCTTTTTTGTTCGAATGCATAACAATGGCACATTTGCGCTGTTATTTAAACACAAATCTCATAAAATGTTTTATTTTTGCTGAAATATGGCTTTAGAGTTTTGTTTTGAATAATGTTACCTTAACCATGGTATATACTTTGAAATAATCTATGTTGCAATTAAAAAGGATGTAATTATTTAACTTTGATCAATTAGATTCTCTCATGAGTATAGGGAAATATGAACCTTACATATTTGCGCTAGCTGCTTTTAAATGAAGTCATTTGGACTATAAATTCCAAGTGCTAAATTCTCAAACTCAAATATTTTGGGCTGAAGTCACGTTGTAAACTTTATTGCTGTTAATGCACTAGTAGTATTTAAACGTTGCAACCATGTTGTCAGTATGTCTTGGTAATATAAATCGCCAATATTTATGTGTATAATTTTGCCTGCACAAATGTAGCAGAAGTAATACATACTTATATTAACTGTCAAGTGATCTTTAAGTGGTTGTAATTAATAACATATAGTCTTGTGAGGTGCAATATGTATTCAGTTTGTACTTAACAAAAGGTATCTAAGTATGTTATATAAACTTTCCATGCATATTTTTTTTGTATTTCCTATTTTGTATTTGCATTTTAAAAGTTCTACTTTAATCAGTATTAAAGTCATAACGTTATCAGCAGATATAGTTATACATAAAACGATGTCAGTAATTGTAACATTTAATTGTTCGATTGCAACTTACGTCAGTCGAATGTTTCTCACTTCCGAAAGGTGTGCCACTGTACCTATAAAAACAAATATAGACCTAGTGCTTTTGCAGTAATTATTAAAAAAAAGGACAGACCGATACGATGTCATCATGTTATAACCATAACAAAGACAACATCAAATAAAGCCTTCAATGGGAAATATTTGTTTAGCAAAACAAAAATTGATGTAATCATACGATCGTTCGACATCCGTCTCCCATTGGAGTATATACGGCAGGCTAGATTCTCTGTAAGACAGTAAAGCCCAGATTCAATGCTGGTTATTTTATAAGAACATATAGGCTTACGGCTGGACAACTTAGTGCGAAATTAATTCTGGCAGAACATTATAAATTACTGAAAGACGAACTGTTACGGAAATTGAAGTTGTATTACTCAATCACTATGTGTTAAATTTCAATATTCCTTGTTATATGTAACAATTTACAATATTGGAAGACAAAATTAAACACACACAAATTGTGATCAATTGTTTAATTTAAAATCATATGTTATTGTCATCAATGGTTGCCTCATGACTACATGTACAATGTAATACATCAGGTAAACTAAGTTTAAATCAATGGGCAATACTAAAAAGACTTTAAAATAGTTGCAATAGAATAGTCACCAATCTTTTCATTGGATGCTTAAACTGTGCTTAATCAACGATTGAGTTTTTCAATCCGTTTTGCTACACGAGATCATACTCACAAAATGGACGGAAAACTAACTAAAAGTAACTATTCAAAGAATGCTCTCTATGTACTCTATCACATGTATGTATTACTTCATATTGTAAACAAAGATAACATTTGTGTGTACTGCTGATTACAATAATTCGTGCATTATCAATTTCTAGATTAGATACTATTTGGATGCGTATGGTATATCACCAAAATGTTTGCAGTAGTAAGATATATATTATTTTTGATAATTTAATATTTAATACACACGTTAAAGGGTGTACTTATGTTGATGCGTTTAACTGGATTGACAAAGCAACTTGTGTCTTCAAACATTTGAAAATATAGAAGGAATTAAATGAAGTGTATGTATGTATCTTTTATAAATTGCTCTATATAATATATTTGCACACCAAAAATGTAAGGCATTAAGTACAATGTGTGTACGATGTTTTTTTTATCCAATATCTTAACAGATATTTATGTTACATGTTTTTTAGAGAAAGTAAACGTACATAAGTTACAAATAACAATTGTCATTCTAACTATGTTAATCAGATATTTAAAAAATGATTTAGGGAAACATCTGTCATATGTTTGACACATGGAGCCACATACAAATAGTTTCCAAACATTCTAGTAAATGGAGACTTATTCATGATGAAAATTGCGTCAATGTGAGAAGGTAAATATATTGTTCTTTGAAAACCGGGTAAAACAATTAACTACAGGCTCTTACGTAGCTGAGCAATTTACTCGTAGGTTTCATCTTTGAACATTATTGATATGCATAATAGTATTTAAAAGAATTTAAGCCAATCCACACCACCCAATCCCAAAAACCACACTGACATCATCAACAAAACGTGGGTATATCAGTCGGCTTAACATTTCCTAGACACACAAGTTATTTCCCATTTCGATAGGGATATGTTACAATTGAGATATTTCAAAGATCTTACCGGAATACATGATACAATACATTAGGGGTAAACACAAAATAGGGTCTATCGCGTTAGAAGAAACAAACAAACTGGTAAAGCTTAATGGCACAATAAAATTAATACAGTTTTAAATGTTATGTGCTTTATGGATGGGAGCTATATGATCAAGAATAAAATATATGAACTTACACTATTTGAAGAGCTCTGAAGTGGTAGTTTTAACCATACACTCGATTCAACGACAAATGCATATGTTTCTCATAAACCGACACCAATCACACATGATTCGTGTTACAAATGTTTTTCTTCAGCGTCTCAAAAAAGAATTTACACAGAAAAAGCGACGATGACGAAATTTGTTTTAGTCGGTGATACCGCTGTTGGGAAGACACAGATTCTTACGCGGTTCTCAGAAGACGTTTATATCGCCATGCCCGTCGCAACAATACGTACGTGCTTAAAGACCCAGTCCTCATAAAATTATTAAATTTGTTTTAAGAAGCATTTGTTATAATGGACGAACATGAATTAATTCCTCTTATACTATAATTTGTATGTAAAGTTTCAATAATGTCTTTGTTGTATGATACCTGGTATGAAAGGGATTTACACCAATGCACAAACCGAATTATTCAGGATTAAAAGTAAAGAGACTTAACACGACTTAATTACAAATACTACATTATTATTACCTCGATCACATCGTTGTCGATGTTTTTCTTCTTGTTGGTGTGTTATATGTCCATCAAAACGGTTTACTGAAGCTCTTCTGGCCATTTTTTAAGATAATACTTCTTGTACTCCTATACAAACCGGCTTGTCTATTGTAACGTGTATTCTGTGCAATTCATAGTAATATTTCATTACGCTCATGCCGCATCAAGTCACGCTAAAAGTCAAGGCTATTATCCCCTTATTAATGGTGACGATATGGTACAATGTGTCTGTGTTACATTTTCAGGAGCAGGGTTCAAGAGTCAATCTGTTGAGTTAGATGGAAAAAAAATCAATCTTGAGATATGGTATGTACATGTTTTCATGATAAACTCAGTAGGTGTTTTTCACGTTAACTGGTTAAATTGAGGTTGTAAATTTCGCTTGATTTAATAGCATTTTACATAACAGTTAACATCGCATTTGATGTGACTATCAAGAAGCACAAAACTCATTAATTAACATCCATGCGCAATTGAATAAATTGCATAAGCAGGCGGAGTTATAATTAGTGAATATAGTTACTGTAATATATATATTTTTTTATTTTTTTAGTGTTAGCTTTAACAGGTCATTTCAAAACGCATAAGTTTTACTATAATACCAATTTGCAGTATTTATTCAAGGGATCCACCCGGCAATACGATGTATCAATTATTCCTCCCTATGTTCCTTAGACGCGCAGAGCTGAGTTCTAATAAGATCTTATAGAGTATATATAATAATGGTGTTTCTTAATTTTCTAAGGGATAATTCCGGCCGTGAGCGGTTCCAATCTCGGAGATTTGAGTGTCACCCTAATGCCATTATTTCCTACTATAAATGAGCTACGATGAGTCGTGAGTGAAAATAAATAGGGTCGTACACGTGCAGTAAAGTCCTACCAAATATTAATACAACGGGTTAAATAATTGTATTGATATCGGAGCCTTTGGCTATTTTAATTTCCTGGTCGAGTCTGTTAAATAAATGTGGCTTGAAATTTATATATTTTATTATATTTATAATATTTAGTTATTTATAATATTATTAGAACATATTAATTTCTACGATAACGAGTGAAATAACAAACGATCTTACACTGACATGAACACATTTTCTGTTTCTTTTATGCCCCTTTTTCAAGAAAATAATAAACAGCTGTTTCCCTTTCGCTGAAAAGTTACCCTTTCTCCCGTGGCGTGCCTCAATACATTTTAATACACACAATGACGTCATTAGTGTTTTCTTCATCCCCCGCCGAAAGAAAAAGTCCAATATTTGATGGTTTACATGTAAACAAAGCTGAAAGGTTTTAACATTTTATTGCTCTTGCTAAAATAAGCAAACAAAGTTAAGCATAAAATACTGCTAGTGTAACAACATTTACTGAACAGTACATGTCCGTGATGGCGTAGGAATACGCACATTTTGACATATTTTCATTTATACAGTGCGCCATTATTACAAACTGTCAACTGAGCAATTTAGGGTTTCAAACTGTGGATTAACAACACACAGGATTATTTTAACTGGTTTTAAGTGTTGATGAGCAAGATGAATCGCTATCACTGTCAATGGGGATCATTCTAATCCTTTTGAACGGTTGCCGCACGATGTCAGAGCTGGAATCGTGATGCATATGTATTTGTTGTTGGACTTGCTGCTGAGACAAGGGGGGTAAATCTTGATATGATAATCTAACAATAGAAAAAGTGGTTCTGAAAATTTGTTATTTTCACCGGTGAAAATAACAATTTGTTTATTTTCACTGCTGTTATTTCACTGCAGAAATGTAAAATTTTATCATAAGTTATAAAGTTAATCGTTAGTATTTTGCAAAAGTGCTTTTAAAACTGAATGTAATTTTTGCATTATTGAGTTAATTTCCTATATCGGTTTAAAGGTCGCAATGCCGTCAAATGTCCTAGCACTTGTAATTAAATGTCTCAAATTTCACCTGAAAAATTATGGCAAGAATAATTGAATCTCCTTACATCTCAAGACTTTTATTTAAAATGAAGTCAGATTAATTAACGATTAATTCTATTCAAAAAAGATATTGCAGGACAGCACTCATCATCTTAAACTAAACGAAGTTTGGCAAATGGAAAACCATTATTTCTCCAAGATTTGGAGTGGGCGGACCCGAAAAACCATTTATAAGACACTCTGTCTACCTGCCGTATATACAAGACTAAACGATTTAAACGACAGTTATTTTGGGAGTTAAGCGGATTTTTTTACAACTGTGAGACGTCAATCAGGTCCTGTTTTGTGTGTATTTGAAATACATAACAGCTATGTTTTCTTGTAAGTTTGATGTTGTTATAAATAGTCTTTGTTTATTTCAGGGCATCATGCTCATCTACGACACATCCAACGCAAAAAACATTTGATAACATCACTTATTATATTGAAATAATTAAAAAGGTACAGTGTATTTGAAACTCACATAAAGAAGGAGTGTGCGATTTATAACACAGCGATGGTGGTAGGATGTGATTTGAAACAAACAGATATAGGTATGGTGCGATTTAGAACATACATATAGAGGTATGGTGCGATTTAGAATACAGATACTGAGGTACGGTGAGATTTGAATTGTTTACCCATGCATCTCGCTCATTCAGTAAATCCGACAGTACGTTGATTGAAAGATTTTTTAAAATTACGGTCGTTACGTGTCATTGACGTCACCACAGAAAAAGTTTAAATAGCGGATTCGCTGTTATAAACCGAAGTACAACATAACAGTAACGTTCACATTCAATGAAACAGATACCAACGCTTTTACAAATTTATTTTTACACAAACATCACACAATCAGCTTATCTATGCAAATCGATCAAACGCATCTCGGTTTCCGGGACTTGTCGAAAACAAGTGGTGTTAGCTTCTTTCATTGAAATTGAAAATGACATACATGCCGAAAGTTTGTTATCACAGTTGTAATTCAATGTTTGTTTTGCCAAAATAGAATAACACTAATCCTGTTATCGCCTGCGTATAACAACACTCGCTCGCTGAGTGTTGTTACTGACACCTTATCATTGACGAAGATCTATTAATTTTTTCACGCTATCAAGCTATTGCGATACGACTGCGGCCGCTAATTGTTATCGATACATATGTTTTTTGTTACTTTATTATCCCAAGAAAACAAACTTTCTCAACACTCTTTTATTTCTATTCTTCCAGCGGGCCGCATTTATTATATCAAAAGCAGTTACCACATTCGGATTCTTTACCCGCAAAATAGACGCACAATTAATGCTATGACGTCAGAGGTAAAAGACAACAACGCAGATTGATTTGTGTGTTTACTTTGTGCAACTCGAAACGACTGACTCGTGACCGCTGTTCTCAGTTCAAAAATGACTTCGGAGTGAAATATACTGGCAGTTGGCCGTCATAGACAGTTAACCGTTTTTCTCAAGTGTAATTTGGAATGATTTGAGTCGGGGGTGGGAGGGAAATCCAGACTGACCGTTGTCTGCAGTTGACCGCTGTTCTTATTTGACCGCTGGGTCAGTTTTGACTGTACACAGTTAGGAATATGGTGTGATTTGAAACACAAGGATAGAGATAGTATGTAATTTGAATCATATAAATAATGGTATGGTGTGATTTGAAACTCAGATACAGGTAGTTTGTGATTTGAAATAAATACATAGAGGTAAGTGAGATTTGAAGCATACAAATAGAGGTAGTGTTTGATTTGAAACACAAATATTGACGTGGTGTGTAATTTGTGGAACATACAGGAAGAGGGAGGGAGTGTGTAATTTGTAACAGAACAATAGAGGTAGGGTTTAATGTTCAACAAATAGATAGAGGTAGGGTATGATTTCAAAACACAGATAGAGGTAGGTTATGATTTTTAACACAGAGATATATGAATTTTGTGGGTTTTTTTTATTCAAAGATACCGGAAACGGATAGATGCATGATGTAATTTGGAGTACACATGTCTAGGCCTCCCCAAAACTGGTCATTTCCCTTGAGTAATCACAAGTGATAGTCCCTGTTCGCTGCATTGGTTCATTGTTATGCGTATTTATTTAATGTATACTGACATACCCAATTTGAATATTAAACCAATACATATAAAAGCAATAATACCATATATATGCTTTTGAGTTATAAAATGAGATAGTCATAACAAAGCACTTATAAAGGCCGTTACATATGATTGTTGCTATTCATTTGAATATTATATTAATTAATTTTGTGTGCTAAGTTTAGGCTTCGCTTTGACTTGAATATAAAGAATTACAAATGGAACACTAAACTTTTTCGCTTTAATGAAAATTACTACATTAACACATTTTCGAATTTCAAAAATCGATTTGGAATATATAGTAAAACTTGCATTTACATTTCGTAAAATACTACTAATTGTCTAGTTCGAATATGTTTAAAAGTTGTCAAACAAAACACAATGTAATTTTACTTCTTTGAATGAATCTTATTTCTTAATTGGGATGTTTTTGCAAGAAAACCAATTCTCATGACAGCAAAGTCCAAAGTTTCTTTTTTACATAATAATAAATGAAATATACAGTGAAAGCAATAGTTTTGCTTCAAATTAAGACCATGTTCTCTGCATATTGTCAATTCATATTTTAATCATACCTATGAACCACATGCAGATCTTAATCATTATTTGTAGTACGCAGTTACATCTGATGATTGGTATTTGTCCTAATGCGTTTTGATACGACCATGTTGTTTGTGACTTAGGAATTTGTATGACCCTTTAATTTCAGACAGATACGCAATAATTTGTAGAGAAAACGCGTGTTATTTATCAATAAAGCAACACTACTAGATTTGCAAATTAGATTCTTTAATTTTGTTTACCAAGCATTGTGAACAAACGAGAAAACAAGCTTCCAACTTTAACTTGATTAAATTTGACTTTATAAGTTAATATCATTTCATAGCATACGTCATATAATTTTAAAATTTTAATCAAAAGTTATGTTGAACAAAGTAAAATTCTTCGTGATTTACGCGATAAATAGTCACATGCTTTGAAAGAGAAAACATTCCCCGGAATTTAAATATGAACTATAAGTAAATACGTGTTTGCAATTAAAAGATAGGTCACCTAGGTTTTGGAAAGTCTATAGAGGTGGTGTTTATGAATTAAACAAGAAATATAGAGGTAGTATGTGATAAAGAAGATGCATTTAGGAAACAAAACTTGTATAAACACCCATGTAAACGATAATTTAGTGTCAAAAATAATATGCATATTAATAGTTTTCCCCACAAACAATGCAGTCACATTATTTAGTTAAAGACATAGCTTAAAACTCGCATAAACGCATAACCCATACCGAACAATTTAAAAACAATAACTCTGATTTCTGATAAAAGTTCACAGTTGTTGACAGAAAGAAAGAAATGTGTGTTAAATATGATGTAAAATAATGTTCCAGGATGCACCCCGTGAGGTTGAATCATGTTGCTAGGTCACGACTGGCGCATGGGAGACAGGAGAGAAGTAAACAGGGAAACAGGAGAACGGGTATGTAACTATGTTGATGGAGATGCTACGGTGATTGAGGTAGCTATGGTGATTAAAGAAGCTTAGTTGATTGAGGAAGCTATTGTGATTGAGGTAGCCATGGCGAGGTACGGTGATTGAAGTAGATATAATGAGAAATCACAGTTAGGTGAGGTAGGTGCTTTTGGAGAAGCTACGTTATTTGAGGAAGATATGGTATTACATGTAGCTATGTTGAGGAAGCTATTCTGATTGAAGTAGCTATGGTGATTGAGGTAGCTATTGTGATTGTGGTAGCTACGGTGATTTAAGAAGATATGACTTCTAAGGTAGCTATGTTGAGTATTGTTTAAACGATTATTGACGTTTCCATGATTACGCAGCTTTCGTAACCGTAATTTAGGAGACACTGTCGAGGTCGCTACGATGATTGATGTATTTATGGTGATTGAGGTTGCTTCTTCTTTTAGAAAACTATAATGCTTGAGGTACCTATGTTGCATTAATAATTTAGGTAGCTATGGTAAGCTATCTACTGTGATTGATGTAGATGATATGAAGAACCTACGGTTATTGAGGTTGCTATGTTGAGGAAGATGCGTGAATTCGGCAGCTATGGTGAATGCGTGAGCTATGGTTATTGACGCTACGGTGATTGTGGTAGCTATTTTCAGAAAGATACAGTAATTGAGGTAGCTATATTGATTTAAACCAGAAGGTTATTTATCATGAGACATATTGATACATCGGCAAAATAAAGTATCTTCAATAGAATATATATGACCCATCATACACGTTAAGTTAACATGTATTTAAATGCAAGTTGGAGAGATTTTATATGAAGTCTCAAAATATATCAGCGAAACAAAGTTTCGAATCCATGGTAAGACATCTGTCAATACATTTATTTTTTAGTTGTATATTTGAACCATGTGCAGATTAAATGAATGGGATGTATTGGAAGCCCAGCTACCTGTTTATAACAGCACGCTGAACGTATATGTTTATGTATGTCACATATTTTAAAAACACATGTAATACTAATTTAATCATTTAGGATCAGAAGTCACGTCACAGCAGTTGTCGGCCATTCGTGAATATTATTGTCTTCTTATTCCGACTAGGGTACACTATAAAGGTTGACATTTTTCTACGGCCATTCTCCCCTACATCTGATTCAAGTAAGGCACTTGTCACTTACAGTGTAGGCATTAAGCTGTTAACCGCTTAGATAGACTGAACGTGTCAAGCAAATGTGTAGTATCACTGGCAGACCTCATTTGACGTAAATACTGATAAATATGACGAATAATCAAAAAAACAACCAATCAAATTAACAAACGAACCCAAGGATGTCATATAATGCTTAATTGCAGTTCGCAGCGGAACACGGTATGACCGTCATGAAAGTCAACGCAGAATTTAACAGAAACATTAAGGAAGCATTTTTTACGTTGGCAAGACAGATCATGAATAAAAAGGAGGTAGGCGTCTATAACATGAATTGTTTATAATGTTTAATGTAAACGTATATTATAATTGTCATGATGCATTATGCGAAAGGAATTGTTATTATATGTTAGTGAATGTCTGACTTATAATAGAAGAAATAATTTCCAACTGAGTGCTGTTTATTGCGGTAATAACCAACGGTTTGGAGAAATTAACCACGAGAGCAATAGCGCGATAGGTTGGATAACAAGCATCTGTACGACATACCGTTGGTTATTTACGCAAAAAAAAAACACTTCGCTTAAAATTATTTGTATTCTACCACGAATGAAAATACAACGTCCGCATAATATGGGAACTATTTAAACCGGTACTCACCCTTTTTAGCGAAAATAGTACTCGCATGCATATCCGTGACGTCATCACGCCAAGACAATTGAAAATGACATCGTTTTCATTAATAAAGATTGAGTGATTAATCCACGAGACGTCATATTTTTTATTGATAACAATAAAAACATTTTGCTGATAAATGCAAATTAAATACCAAGTGAAGGTAAACATTTTGCTGAACTTGAAAGTAACGATTTCAGTACCAATATTCTTTTGATGTGCTGCATAATGCAAACAGTATTCGTGTGTTTGTTTATCGTTTGTTTGATCTTGCTTTAAAGCAAACGATTCATTAGAATTTTCGGAACTACTTTCAAAACATTTGGTCGGCGTATGATTCGTTATATAATAACAAACGCTTATTTTCCATCTTTGTTTACAATAAAAACAGGTCGCGGCTTGTGGTGAAATGGGGTTTAATACGAACGAACTGATTGTATCATTCGATTTTTCTTAAAACTATCAAAGACGTGAAATAGACGTGTTATTATTTTAACATAACAGTGGAATATGAAGTATAGCGTCGTAAAACATAAGAAAAGTTAGAATCAAAAGTAATCATCTAATTAGCAATCCTCATTTGCATAAGAATATCATTTGATCAAGGTCATGTAATTTAGATGCCATTCACATGACCAATATAACCCTAGACAAACTCCTCACACAATACAACACACACACATTAAACTAAGCGGGTAAGTGTCACTACAAGGCATATACAAAGCATTTTGGACTTACAGCTTTTTGTTAACCTCACACGTTTGCAATTGATTCCTTGTAGGTAAATATTTTTGATTGATCAAACCATATTTTTACAGACATTTGAAGATCTTGATCTCATTAATACACGCTTTCAGTGGATATTGTTAGTGAAAATTGAATGTTTTTGGTAAAAGAAAATTCGATTTCATGAAAAAATATCAAATGTTAATTTTTTACTGCAGTAAAAGTCATTGAAAATATAAGAAACATCGCAATATTTTTCCATTTATAACATCCTTCTACCAGTGTCAAATGAACATACGTGTATACTATTCACAAAAATATGTTTCCATAAATCCAATATCAACACAACTGACATTTAGCTACAACAACTAAATGATTATGAGACTTTCCTCACAATACTTATGTGGCTAAGCCACTCGTGTTTTCTTTCTTTAGCTACTTAAAAAGCCGGCCAAGTTGATGTTGGTATATTTTCCCAGTGATTATGAGTCAAAATGTGATGGTATTTATGTCAGATGTGCAAAAAAAATGGTCAAAATCGGCCAAGAAATGCCCAAA
>VMBQ01004305.1:44712-88251 GCA_007657795.1 Dreissena rostriformis | reverse complement strand
GCCCAGTTTTCTCAGAACACGCCACAATAAGTCAACGTGTACATTTTGTATAATGAAGCTCATTTTGACTATACAATCCTTATATAAAAAACAAAAAACGGTATAGTTTAGTATGTTGATGTGGTTTCTTCTTTCAACTAATCAATCGTAATACTTTACCAGTAAAATAATATTATCATGCATGTATCTTTGGATTAAGAAAACATGCAAACAATGAATACAATTGGGGTTTTAGGTTATGTATTTTTTTAGTATGAATAAGCGAAGCACATTTTTAAAATATTCTGGGTAGTAATGGTGCCAATAATTATCCGATTATAAAATGGGAGTGTTTCAGCGAATACAATGTCAATGTTTACATTTCCGATTCACTGAATACCTATAGTTCTTTACGACCCGTCAAAAGTACACGGAAGATCACGCCCTTTATCAGGTCATTCTTTATTTTAGGAATTGAATTCTTTCAAATGACCGCGCCTAAGAAAAAGACATTCGACGGGGGTATTTTGATGCGAATACCAGTTAAAATAATTTAAGTGATTAGTTATAAGATTAAATAAGATAAAATGTGTAATTATTGGAAGATATTTTTTTCTTTGGGAAAACAATACATGCACTTTGCGTTATGGTCTTGACTGTTTCATCGTTTTCTTTTTTTTCTAGAATTAATGAAATAACGCAAGAAGTTTGATTGATATGAACATAATATATTGCTGAACAACGATACATTCTTTGAACAAACTGAAGGAAGTTGATAGGTATCAGTATCATCAAAACATTATAATCAAAATATCAGGTTACGAAGATACTTGTTTGCGCTTAAAGATGACTCGGTATTTGGCGGAAATGAAAGCTAAGCCCAATCCACAATCGCCTTAAGATCATTTTCAGTCTGACGCGTCTATCCGCTGAGGGCACCGCATAAGAGGTCATGTTCAGCCGACCTTTCTTTAACCAATCAAATCGTCGCATTTAAAAGTCTTTGGTATGCTATTTGTTTATTCGGTTAGGATGAAATATTAACTCTTGCTAAATTGAAGCGGTGGAGCTAGGAGTCGCCTTTACATGACGAGCTTGATAAGTGCATGGTCGTAAAAAACACCAGTGATTAAATAGAAGGTCAACTGAATGTGACCTCGTATGCGATGTCGTCAGATTCTTAGAGAAACAACTTACGTTGAGATTTGAACTTAATGAGATTGGCCTGGTACAATTTTATAATATTTACGAACGAAAATAAATGTATACTATTTCACTAGTCACTGCTTTCCCATTTTAGTGCTATCGGCGCTGTGATTGTTAACTGGCACTCGAAACTCTCTCATCGTAACATACAGCTTCCAAAATGAACCATGTTATGTGAGTCAAGATAATCAATATTTCTGTCTGGCTTCAACTGGAGTGTGACACTTAAAGACCAAACGTAATTCGACGTGGCTTCACATTTTCACATCTCAAGTGCAGACGATGATACAGGCTGTTGTTGTCATTTCAATTACAAAACATGTTTATGTGCTATATATAATGTACATGGTTACAAGAACTAAGTAACATATGGGATTTAAAAACAAATCTTTGAATCGTATTTGGATTGAAAACATGAGCATTTTGATAATTTTACCAGTTATATCGATGATAATTTTAAATGGCGGAACATGTCGAAGTACTGACATTAACAATGTCCACGATCCGTTTGGGAAATTAAAGCAATATTTGAACGTAACGGCGGAAACCGACATAACCACTGGTCATCTTGAATTTGTTGTCGCAAAATTTGTGTCAAGGTTTCGGTGTATAGACTCTGAACAAGCTCAGAGTTTGTGTCGAACGTCTTACGTGAGTATCATTGTCATGTTTTCAACATTCATCATCATCTTCGTCGGTTTCGACGTCATTATGATCTTCATGTATAACGTCGTTCTCGTCGTCGTCGTTATCATTATATCTCAACACCGTCAACCATCACGTCATACTCAATTTTCATTATCACCTTTCACATCATCAACATTATCACCAATACCATCTTTATCATCAATAAGGTCATAAATACCAACTTAATCATCATCAATTCTCTCATCATCATCATATCATCAGCAGCAGCGACATCATCACTATCATAACAAATACGTTTGCCGTAATAGTGTTCACTCCATAAACAAACATTTCTTGACTAGGAACACAATTTACAAGCCTCATTGTGCAACACGTCAGTGGTTTTGCATTGTTACCATTAGCCTCATTGTGCAACACGTCAGTGGTTTTGCGTTGTTGCCATTAGCCTCATTGTGCAACACGTCAGTGGTTTTGCGTTGTTGCCATTAGCCTCAGTGGTTTTGCATTGTTGCCATTAGCCGCATTGTGCAACACGTCAGTGGTTTTGCATTGTTGCCATTAGCCTCATTGTGCAACACGTCAGTGGTTTTGTATTGTTGCCATTAGCCTCATTGTGCAACACGTCAGTGGTTTTGCATTGTTATCATAAGCCTTATTGTGCAACACGACAGTGGTTTTGCATTGTTACCATAAGCCTCTTTGTACAACACGTCAGTGGTTTTTGCATTGTTACCATCAGCCTCATTGTTCAACACGTCAGTGGTTTTGCATTGTTACCATAAGCCTCATTGTGCAACACGTCAGTGGTTTTGCATTGTTACCATAAGCCTCGTTGTGCAGCACGTCAGTGGTTTTGCATTGTTACCATAAGCCTCTTTGTACAACACGTCAGTGGTTTTGCATTGTTGACATTATCTTCATTGTGCAACACGTCAGAGCTTTTGCATTGTTACCATAAGCCTCATTGTGCAACACGTCAGTGGTTTTGCATTGTTACCATTAGCCTCATTGTGCAACACGTCAATGGTTTTGCATTGTTACCATAATCCTTATTGTGCAACACGTCAGTGGTTTTGTATTGTTGCCATTAGCCTCACTGTGTAACACGTCAGTGGTTTTGCATTGTTACCATAAGCCTCATTGTGCAACAAGTGAGTTTTTTGCATTGTTGCCATAAGCCTCAATGTGCAACACGTCAGTGGTTTTGCATTGTTGCAATAAGCCTCACTGTGCAACACGTCAGTGGTTTTGCATGGTTACCATAAGCATAATTGTACAACACGTCAGTGGTTTTGCATTGTTGCCATTAGCCTCACATTGTGCAACACGTCAGTGGTTATACATTGTTGCCATTAGCCTCATTGTGCAACACGTCAGTGGTTTTGCATTGTTACCATAAGCCTCTTTATACAACACGCCAGTGGTTTTGCATTGTTGCCATTAGCATCAATGTGCAACACGTCAGTGGTTTTGGATTGTTATCACAAGCCTACCGAGTGACAAATTATGACCGTTCTCTACGTGGCTATATGCAGATTTCGTCAAACATGCGTATTAATCATGAACGGTAATTATTTTCTAAATTTAGAATCGGCTACGATTATCAACGTATTTCAACAATATATTAGCGATGGCCAGGTTGAAACTCTTATTATAAAGTGATGTATGAACTTCAACGCACGTGATATTGACCGACCAATCGTAACTCGTCGTAGTTTCACATTTTCTCATCTCCAGAGCACACCACGATACGTTCCATTGTCATTCAAATTACAATGTATTATTATTGTATACAAAATGTATGGTGACTGGAACTAAGTAAAATATGTAATGGCGGATTATACAACTACAAAAACAAATACAAGTACACTTAAAAAGCGCAACAGTTATTTGACAATATTCAATCGCGCTGTACACACTTCTATAACTAAACAGGATTATTTGTCAATAAAAAACGTAAAACAAATTTGTTTTAAGATTAGCTCTAAACTGAAATTCGCTCCGAATGCACTTTAAATCTTTTGGAAGACGATTCCAACACTTGGGTCCAATAACTGCTATCGATCTATCAGCCATCTTTGTTGGAGTTCTTGGGATGTTGAAATTATTATCAGTAATAGATCTAAGTCTGTATCGACCTTCATCCGTTGTGAACAGCTCTCTGATGTAAATTGGAGCGGTTCCACATTTCATTCTGAACATTACACCTGCAGGGAGCCAGTGCAGTGACACGAGGATCTCCTGGCTTGTTTGAGCGTGCGAAACATCGGCGACAGTTCTGGCTGCTCGATTTTGAATTCGCTGCAGTCTTTCAATCTGATATTTTGGGATTTCAGTGTAAAGTCCGCTGCAAGTCTAGATGAGAATAAATTAGGCCGTGCATAAGGACATTGCGCACTAGCGATTTGACATTTTCTTTTGATGTGCTGATCAAAACTGTTTGGAACCATACATGTTGTCAACAATGTACAAGATCCTTTAGGGAAATTAAAGCGTTACTTGAATGTAACCATTGAAACATAACTTACCGTTGGTTATCTTGAAGTTGTAGTCGCAGTATTTGTGTCAATGTTTCGGTGTACAAGTAGCAACATGAATAAGAGTTAATTTTAATCGTATAACCGAAGTTGCTTAGAAGTGTTTTCGTAAATTGAAGTTTGTCTGTCTGTCTTTCTGTCTGTCTGTCTGTACATCTGTACGTCTGTCTGTCTGTCTAAACGTATTTTCGTCTGTCTGTACGTCTGTCTGTACGTCTGTCTGTCTGTCTAAACGTATGAACGTCTGTCTTAACGTCTGTTCGTCTGTCTGTCTGTCTGAACGTATCTACGTCTATCTGTATGTCTATCTGTACGTCTGTACGTCGGTACGTATGTCTGTGCGTCTGTACGTATGTCTATATGTCTATCTGTACATCTGTTTGTCTGTCTGTTCGTCTATCTGTTCGTATGTACGTATGTCTGTACGTCTCTCTGTACGTCTATCTGTACATCTATACACCATATGTACGTCTATCTGTACGTCTGAACGACGTATGAACGTATGTATGTACGACCGTCTGCTATAAAAGGTAAAGGTCTTTTGTATTATAGTGTCACCCCTATTGAAAGGGCCAGCCAATTTTGACTTATGAGACACTTTTTGCGTGTATACCATGTACCTCCCAACTCCTATCTCTATGCCAGGCGCCAGGCGGATAGAAGTCGGTAACCATTCATTTTTAACGCTCGCGGCTCACGAACCAGCCATATCGGAACAAGTCCCATGACAAACATCCATCCTTCGACAAACGCTCCCCATGGGGCTCGAACCTCCGACCTCCCGATCCCGAGGCGGACGCCTTATCCACTAGGCCACGGCGATCGGTGCTATAATTGTGGCAAAAACATGCGACGCACGGACAGACATGTATAAAATGCACACATCCATTTAAGAGGGTTGCCTTCTAGAGCTTGGCCATAACATGTTCTAAATTTATTCTTCTGTTATTGATTTTCTTCTTAAATCTGTCATGTTGTTCTATTGCAGTGTCTGACGGTGGACTACCCGAGCCCGATTGACGAAGCCTCATTCGGGAATTTTGCGGCGATTCTATTGGCTGTTGCGCCGCAGTTGAATGGCACATGTCACAGTGCCGTCACCGTCACGTCTGCGCAGGCTACCACATACAAAACCAGCATGACGGCCGCCATTAAGGAGGCGGGGTCTGATTTGATTGACGTGACGCACCTGCAAGAGTACTTGGAATCAATCGCATGGCACGGTATTAAATAATTTCGAATAACCTTTCAACATGTACATATNATACTCAGATGCAGTTCGCATGATGATTTCGAAATAATAATCTTGTCAAGGTCATGCAATACCCGAAATAATGTTCGCAATATCGTTGATTTGTATCGTTCCGGTGCGGCCAATACACACCGATTAAGAGTTTTCGTAATGAAATTGTCTGTATTTACGTCTGAACGAGGATTAGAGTCCATATCCGAAATGGAAATTAATAAATTAATTAATACTCTAGTTAATAATTAACATAAAATTGTACTGATTTAAGTAAGTGTGTATATGTATATCATACATATACGTGTCACTGTGCAACATTCGTTACAAAAACATTATCCAATAGAAATTTCAGCGTGACACCAAGCGTTCTATTTTTGTCCCGATGACATAAACTTCAAAATAAAAACCGCATTACAGTCCCGAATTTGTCATAGCTTTAAGCCATTAAATGCACGTGCTGATTTTATATCGGATTGTAGAATTGTAATGCATCAATGCACAAATATAATACGCCGTTTGAAGACGCAAAATAACTGTTTTTGATAAAGCATGTGGTTTTGCGGTGATATTCAATCTTGTTTGATTGCAGGGTTTTACAACCATTACATGAGCGTAGTTTCGATAGCATTTTGGCTCTCAGTCAATAACGAAAAATTTAAGTAACCGGATATACCAAACTAAACGCAGTTTGCATGTTCATAAATGTAACGGGATGAACTAAATACTGTCTGGATAATATTCTCAATTAATTACATGTACCCCGAGCCTTTATTTTCTCCAACACGTATTAGAGAGGGTATACTGGATTCACTAAAGACGTCCGCCCGTCCGTCCGCCCTTCCGTCCGTTCTTCTATCTGTCTTTCTATCTGTCCGTCCGTCTATCTGTCCGCCCGTCCGTACGCCCGCCCGCCCGTCTTTTTGTCCGCCCTTCCGTCCGTTCGCCCGCCCGTCCGACCGACTAAACCGCCCGCCCGCCCGTATGTTGTTTTATTGTTGAATGTTTATGTTATATTAGTAGTAAAGTTTGAAGTTGTCAATCAAGCGGTCAGTTAAATCTACATGTATGCTCGGAAATTAATGCTTTCTTCTCACGCCAAATCCCTCTCAGTTATCGCTCTTTATTTTACGATTTTGTTTGCTTACGGGTCGATCGTATTTGTTACGTCATAAGACTTTATAGAGCTTGCTGTTTGCTGACGTAAGCGTGGCTTCAGATTCATGTTATCCATTTGGTTGCGAATTGCAGCTTAAACTAACAGGAACTATCTTCTGAAAGGATTGAGTTATTGTTCTATTGTGTTAAGCAACGGAACTGCTTAATGAAATTAACGGACTACTTTTTCATTGCAGTCGCAGATGCGCACGGAGATGGGCATGCAGACGGACATGCAGACGGACATGCAGGTGAACATACAGACGAACACGCTGCCGAGCTTTATAAAGAAACGGTAATTTTATAAATGTAATAAAAGTTTATATATACATTCTCGTTCGCATAAATTCAAAATGACAATTTATATTACTTTTTTTCAACTAGTAGCTTTTAAGAATGCAATCTGGTTCTAGGTCATTTTTGGAAAAACAATATTTTTCAAAGCGTTTAAGTTATGGATAAAAATGACCACCCTGATGAATGGCAAGTGCATTTATTGGTGTACATGTATAGACTATATTCCAGTGTTTATTTCATTTAACGCCCATATTCAATTTTAAAATATAACATGAATTCAGTTTTAATTTTACGGTACAACTGTTTCAAAATTAACCCTCCGTGATGTCCCAGTCGTTATGTAGTTGTCAGTTTGTGTATCTAAGTGCGTTTGCAATTAAGTTACATGTTGGTTCCGGTTTAAACATTATTGGCAACCCTTTGATGTTGATAAACCTCGATTAAAAACGACACTATGTTTCTCTTTATATGTATCGCGACTAAAAAAGAACTTGTTCACGGTTCGGTAAAATGTGTCGTGTTCTAAGAAAACTGGGCATACTGCTTTTGCGTAAATTGTCATCCCATATTAGCCCGTGCAGTCCGCACAGGCTAATCAGGGACGACAATTTCCGCTTTTATGGAAGTTTTCGTTTAAATGATGTCTCTTCTTAGCGAAAATCCAGTCTAGGCGGAAAGAGTCATCCCTGATTAGCCTGTGCGGAATGCACAGGCTAATCTGGGATGACACTTAACGCACATGCATTATGCCAAGTTTTCTCAGAACACGACTCAAATGACAATTAAAAAGTCGTGTATTCGGAAAAGAATGTACGCAATTTTATTCTAACAAACGAAATTACAGGCCTAACAAAAACACATGTTAAGGTATCTGTTCTTCATACACAATCATAACGTATAACTAAATAAAACAAATAATATACGCGATTGCTTGTAAAAGCCTGTATGGCCCCTTATATCGAGTCGGTTTTTGCTCCAGAAGGTCCGGGTTCGAAACCTGTCGAGATTATTTTTTTCAAACATTTAATTTCTTTTATATAAATAAGGCATGTTTTATGTAAACACGTTAATAAAGTCACCATTTTATTGGAATGGTCAGTACATGTAAGTTGGAAATATGAAGGCTGGATACTTATACTTTCTATTAATATCGTGACGTTGAACATATTATGTTTGATCGGCCTCATAAATCGGTATACTCAGCAACGATATACTTCTATCATTTTAGCTTTACAAAATTACGAATCTCAAGAGTGAGTATATTGATGTTATTGTCGATCGGTTAGTCAATTCGCATAAAATGTTATAATTGAACCTCGCTCTGTGAAAAGGGACGACAGTTCCACCTAAACTGGATTTTTGTTAAGAAGAGACTTTCTTTAAACGAAAACATAAAAGCGGAAAATGTCGTCCCTGTCCCGGACTGCGCTGGTTAATCTGGAACGACACTTTACGCACATGCATTAAACCTAGTTTGCCCAGAACAAGGCCCACATTTCTCAACNAGTGTCTAGGGGCCGATGTCATGTTTGACAAACTGGAACTTCCGGTCGATGTCGGGGCCAACCCTTCCACGAATCTGGGGCCCATTGCGACCCTTATCCTGCTAAACATCATCGATGGTAAAAAAAAAAGAGATTTGTGTATGATCTTTCAACATTTGTTTCAACATTTTCATCAACAACGCACACTACGTCCAGAAAAAATAAGAAAGTAGTAACAAATCACAAATTCAATCACACGTCGCAGTGTAATTATTAGATATTGTCGACAACAGTGCTTCAAAACCATGTTATATCATTCAATGTAAAACATATAATTTTAATGCTAAAGTAACAAATTTCGCTTGAAAAAAGTCATGCTTTGTTTTTTACCAAACCATTTGTTAAAAAATGATATCAGAAACACATGTTTTTATACGTTTAGAAAGTCAATTGAGACTAGCAAACGTTGATAAAAAATTATATACAACCGTAAAGAACGCTTACTATACTAGTGTATCTACGTTTTTATCACATTTTGATTTTCAAGGCGCCACTGTTTCCCGGGAATGTCGCGTGGTTCCCCGTCCGTCCTTCTTCGTGGAAGCTCTTCTAGAACACCTTGGTGGAGCAAATGATACGATCGCGAAAACAGGTGACTAGTTTGAATAGCTTCGTTTTTGTTATTGTTGTTGTTTTCTATTTTGAAGTTGTGTTCGCATCGTTCCCGTGAACAAAAAGTAATTTAAAAAACGTGTTTCTCTTTGGTTATCACAATTTTGTATAAAGCTAAATTATTACATGCGGGCACTTTTTCCGAGGCAAAAATAAACACATTACATGCACATTTTTTTGACCGCTAGGGTAGTTTACTGCTTCACTTCGGTTGTGTCACGTGTAAGCTTTGGAGACAATTATCCAGAAGCAGACGCTGGTTGAAAGCGAAATGTATCTTTTAAATTTCGCTTCCTTGTATTTTCAGATTTCAAAAAAGTTTTTACCTCTCTGGGAATCGGCGAGAAGGGAGCGAGCGAGACTGGGGAAGGTGATGACGGTCATGGTCACGCGCGCAAACGGCGAGAAGCAGACGAGAGTTTGATGACGTCAGAGAACGTGCGAGTAAACAGACGAAAACGAGAAGCTGATGCTGGTGACTTTTTGCATAACCACGAATGGGTAAAGTTCTTCGAAAACAATTAAAAGGCTCGGAATGTCTAATGTCTAAGTTCCTTAAATCTTCCATATTCGGCAAATTTACAAAATCATTAAAATGCAATTGTTTACTGATTCGTGTAGCAGACGGTTCATAAAGGATATGACTATTTGCTTGTAAGATATGATATGCTGATAACCTACGCGTTTTATTTTCAGTGTACATTTATGAGCAATCACAGTAAAAAGGAAGTGTTATAGCTCGTGAATAATAACACTTAAAACATGACTTTTTCACAATACCGTTACCGCAATGAAATATAATATAGCTACTTAATAAATTGTGTAGACAAAACTGTCAGACATTAAGCAATCATAGTGAACATTTAATGGCTATATACATTACCGTTATACATGTACAAAAGGTTAAGTTCCTATTTAGGGCTTGATTACTGTAGGTACATAAGGTGTTTCATTTCGGGACATATTCGAATCGCGGAGTTTCTAGCCAATTTGCCTCATTTCACTGAGTTTCTAGCTAATTTTTCTCATTCCACGGAGTTTCTAGCAAATTTGCCTCATTCCACAGATTTTCTAGCTAATTTGTCTAATTCCACTGAGTTTCTAGCTAATTTGCATCATTCCATGGAGTTTGTAGCTAATGTGCCTCATTCCACTGAGTTTCTAGCTAATTTGCCTCATTCCACGGAGTTGCTAGCTTATTTGCCTTATTCGACGTACATGTGTAGTTGCTAGCTAATTTGCCTCATTCGACCGAGTTTCTAGCTAATTTGCCTTGTCCCACGGAGTTACTAGCTAATTTACCTCATTCCGCTGAGTTTCTAGCTAATTGATCTGCCTCATTGCAGGAATCCGTCTGTTACACCCAGGACCAGCTGTACGCCACATTCGAAATGGAGGGTACCATCCTCACATCCGCGCAGGTGTCCATCCTCTGCCCCGCGCTCCTGCAGCAGAAGGTTTCCGGAAGCTGCGCGGCGGTCGCAACGAGCAACACTTCCGCCAAACCGTCAGACGCCGAACGTAAGGCGATCCGCTAGTGTCGATGTTCGGAAATATTTTACTATAACTCCGAGAATTTATAAATTAAGCGTAAAACGTTTAGCTTTTTGTGTCACTTTTTATTGAATGTTTATTAAATGTTTTATTTTGTCCGTAGCGATTAGTTATTATCTTCTGCTGATACTTTATTGCCTCCTCGCTTGTCAACTGGTGACTCAAAAGGGACCCAAAACTTATCGCCGCAAGTGTTTAGTTTAATGATTCATTCTTTTCAAAATATGAAATTTTGCAACAATAAGTAATGAAAATGTGAACTCTCCAAAAATTCAGTTCGATTGCTTTTTTGTGTGTGAATCAATATTAAGATTCCGTCATTCTCCAATAAACACGGAAATGACCGACGACTAACGACCGCATCTCCATTTATTCAGGGTATGGGTACGGAACTATAGCGACTTTGTTCGTCTGCGCATGCTCGGCTCTTGGGGCGCTGTTCGTGAAGCTGGCGTCAAAAGAAGGGTTCTCCATCCTAATGGCACTGTTTATAGGTTTGGCGATAGGAACGCTGTACTCGGACGCGCTCCTGCATTTAATTCCCACGGTAGGTGCACCAGGATAACTATAGCGAACGTAATTAGCTTTAGTTAAAACCTCTTTATTTTAGCTCGGTTGCATTAAACGTTCTTACTACTTATTTGAAACGCTCTCGACTCCGTTTCCTGGGACTAGAACCAGAACTTGTTGTCTTTGAGAGATCTAAATAACGCTTCCACAGTGGGGATCGAACCGTGACCCCCCCCCCCCCNAGGCAAATACAGTGCAAATGCTAAATCATGAACAACCGATGCATTTTTAAAAATTTATTTCTGACTTAAATGTAATTTAATCTTGCTAATAATTCACGTTAAACTTTATTTGTGTTTGACCCTTAACCCTGTTGAATTTAGACGATATGTTTACATGAAGAATTGTCACTCTTATTTCCTACTTTTTTATTAATAAACCCGACGAAATATACGGAACATATCCTTTAAAACATATTACATTGATCATGAGCTGGTTGCACATTTGTGTCGTGTTCTGATAAAACTGGACAAAATGCTTGTGCGTAAAGTGTCATCCCAGATTAGCCTGTGCAGTCCGCACAGGGTAATCCGGGACGACACTTTCCGCTTAAACTGGATTTTCGCTAAGAAGAGTCTTCATTTAAACGAAAAATGTCATAAAAGCGGAAATTGTCGTCCCTGATTAGCCTGTGCGGACTGCACAGGCTAATCTGGGATGACAATTTACGCACAAGCATTATGCCCAGTTTTCTCAGAACACGACACACTATCTTACAAAATGTATTGCTACAAGCCTGTTTATACAAGTTTCTTTTACTGTTCTACATTTGACCTCGATCCGATACGCTCGATGACAACCCTGAATTCATGTAAATTTACTTGATTAACTGTACAAAATTCGAGTAAGATACGTATGTTATATTATCAAACGCTTGTCTTTGTTGCTGACCTTAGACTTTGACCCACGAGGCGCCTTCGGTGCACATGGCAACTATGCAATCATGCCATTCAATTGCATAACGTTATAACACGCATAAAAGAATTTCGTTGTTGTTGGCTACATCTGACTGCTGACGTGTTATCAAATGCATGTTGTTATCAAATTACATTTGACCTTGACCCACAGGCACTCGGGGTTCACGGTGAGCACGAAGGCCACGGCGCTGAGTCGGGAATCACTGTGGAGCCGTATGTCTGGTTTTCACTGGTCTCGTGTGTGGGTAAGTCTGCGCGTCCTCTTCGTTTTGATGTTCGTTATTAATATCTTAATTATTGTCGTATAATTAATATATACGTCGTCACCAGTTTTAAAAGTCAGTACCATAATCATCGTCTGAATCATCATTATCTGCATTGCGTAGTCATCATCATTGTCTTCATCATCATAANTGTGGCGTGTTCTGAGAAAACTGGGCAAAATGCTTGTGCGTAAAGTGTCATCCCAGATTAGCCTGTGCAGTCCGCACAGGGTAATCCGGGACGACACTTTCCGCTTAAACTGGATTTTCGCTAAGAAGAGTCTTCATTTAAACGAAAAATGTCATAAAAGCGGAAATTGTCGTCCCTGATTAGCCTGTGCGGACTGCACAGGCTAATCTGGGATGACAATTTACGCACAAGCATTATGCCCAGTTTTCTCAGAACACGACACACTATCTTACAAAATGTATTGCTACAAGCCTGTTTATACAAGTTTCTTTTACTGTTCTACATTTGACCTCGATCCGATACGCTCGATGACAACCCTGAATTCATGTAAATTTACTTGATTAACTGTACACAATTCGAGTAAGATACGTATGTTATATTATCAAACGCTTGTCTTTGTTGCTGACCTTAGACATTGACCCACGAGGCGCCTTCGGTGCACATGGCAACTATGCAATCATGCCATTCAATTGCATAACGTTATAACACGCATAACAGAATTTCGTTGTTTTTGGCTACATCTGACCGCTGAAGTGTTATCAAATGCATGTTGTTATCAAATTACATTTGACCTTGACCCACAGGCAATCGGGGTTCACGGTGAGCACGAAGGCCACGGCGCTGAGTCGGGAATCACTGTGGAGCCGTATGTCTGGTTTTCACTGGTCTCGTGTGTGGGTAAGTCTGCGCGTCCTCTTCGTTTTGATGTTCGTTATTAATATCTTAATTATTGTCGTATAATTAATATATACGTCGTCACCAGTTTTAAAAGTCAGTACCATAATCATCGTCTGAATCATCATTATCTGCATTGCGTAGTCATCATCATTGTCTTCATCATCATAAGCAGCATGCGTCTACACATTACGTCTAATGCAGTATTTGAAACAAAATAAATTGTAATTGCTTACGGTTTCATCGCAATAAGTAACGTCATGATAAAGGGAGACAACTCAAATATTTTTGTTCGCGAAATCACTCGTATATATAGTTAATTTGTCTCCCTTTCCGATGATTATACACTTTGCATTTATGGCTGGAATCTAGATTTTTACCCAATGTTAGAAAAAGACTTCGTCTGTTTTGCACATAATTAAAGTTTTATTTATGGCAATTAAAATGCTGAATTTGAGCACACAATTCCTTAAATTGACGAGGTTACGACAATTTTGTGTTCTTGTCGTCAATACCAATTTGTGCCATTCTGTCAAAAATGGCATTTGAATTCTACGAGGGGCAGTGCATGTAATGTTGATGGGTTTCATTTTGACAATTACTCAATCATTCGTGCACAACTGACTCAAAATCTCGTTTCCAGCCATAACGGAGGATACATCGTGTTGATTTCATTGTTATATCGTATTATCATTTATGAGTCATCACATTGAAACAAAATTGAGACTCACTCTGTGAAAAGGGGGTTTAATACATGTGCGTTAAGTGTCGTCCCAGATTAGCCTGCGCAGTTCGCACAGGCTTATCAGTGACGACACTTTCCGCTTGTATTGTATTTTTCGTTTACAGGGAGACTGTTCTTGACAAAAATCCAGTTTAGGCAGAAAGTGTCGTCCCTGATTAGCCTGTGCGGACTGCGCAGGCTAATCTGGGACGACACTTAACGCACATGTATTAAACCGCCTTTTCACAGAGTGAGTCTCAAATAATTGGTCTACAAAACTTGACACCAAGACAGAGTGTCATGATTAAACCTTATACTTTCATTCGAGCAACTGGGTAGTAAAACGTTAAGTTTATACTATTCACTAGTATTCTCAAATCATTCACCGCCTCGACTGAAATAAACAGATAATCAATCCACCTCGTTAGCACGTGCTTGATTTGACGTACATTTGATGTATGTTCCAGGCGTCTATGTTTTCTACCTATTTGAGAAGTTGTGGACAATGCTGGGGCCGAACTCTGCGGTAATGTGTTTACTCATTTTCCATTCCAACTCGATTCTTATTGATGTTTCCCGTAGACAAAAACTATTGTTAGTACAATACATAGTGAAGCCTCGATTCCAGCGCTTAATAGTAAAATATGTACCAGTCGTATTAATTCCAATCACAAAAATATTAATTGGTCATATAATACTACAATTAAGTCCGACATAAAGAGTTGCATTCTACGGTCAATAAACAGGGATTGGCTCTCTTGGGGATATACTATATCGGTATTGCCTCAATTGAATCTAAATTCAACTTGTTTTGTCCCTCGCAAATAGGTATTTCTTCCGAGTAGTTTCTTTTAAGATTTAATGAATATGCCATCCGGTCCTGTTTGTCACGAAAATATAATATTTTATCTGAGTTGCATCCTTGCATTATTTATCTGGGTTGTCCCTTTTTAAGCCATACCAAACATGAGATGGTTTCTTCAATATTTTTTCCATTCTGGGATATCTCATCTGAATATATTGTTGTTGTTTTTTTGTGCGTTTGTTGTGTACGTGTGTGTCTTTTCTAGTTGAATTCGCTTGGTGTAATACTGTTTTGCAAGATGTTCCTTGCCGCAAATAAAATGCCGCAGGGTATAAAAAGGTTTCTCTCATACTGGTGCAGCTAAAGTTTCAATGTATGTATATTAATTTGTATATGCCCCTCTTTCAGCGGGTGCATTCGCATGGCCACAGCAACAATGCCTTCAGTACAGAGAACCACCACGAGAACGGCCTTGCACCGAATGACACAATGCATGTAAGTAGGATAAGCGTAGTCAACTTACTTTTTTTCTTTGTTTGCATTGCCACTGTAATGTTTTTTTTTAATAAGACTCGGCCAAATGTAAGGCCTGGCGCTCATTAAAACCAAATCACCCCACGGCAATTCTATGCATAGACCTTTCCAAGGCGGTGATCCTAGTTTTAGTCATTTTTGATGTGTCATTGTTAACCCTTTGCATGCTGGGAAATTTGTTGTCTGCTAAAATGTCTTCTGCTAAATTTCTAAAATTAGTATTTACTTTGATTTTTTTTCAAAGAATACTATCAGAATAGCAAACAGTTTGGATCCTGATGAGACGCCACGTTCTGTGGCGTCTCATCTGGATCCAAACTGTTTGCAAAGGCCTTTAAAATCCGGTTCCAGTGCTCAAAGGGTTAAGGCCATTTTCAATTTCCACATTCTTAGATGACGAATGAAAGGACTAATGGCACGCCGACGTCCAATGGTAAAAAGATGGACGACGATGCGGAGTCCGCCAAGTCAAAGACAAAAGGTGTGTGACAAAAGTTTTGTTCTTTTTTTTAACAACTACTCAACATCAAGTGTTCGTATAATGTGTCCACAATTTCCCAACTTTGTTGTAAACGCCAACTTGCAAATCTTAATGAATTAGATTAAAAGAAAAAATAATAATTGTTTGCCCCCTCTAAATGTCCAGTTTTTGATTTACAGGTGTTAAAATACTTATGATTTCCTACAATCACATTTTGCCATTTATTTCAATGTTTATGTTTGTTGATTTTTTTACGGCAAAGATATGTTTGGTAAGTCATTTTATAACTAATATATATTATTTAGATAGAAGATCTAACTATGCAGATCTATGTATCAAGCCTGGTTAAATGTGTCGCGTTCTGAGAAAACTGGGCAAAATGCTTGTGCGTAAATTGTCATCCCAGATTAGCCTGTGCAGTCCGCACAGGCTAATCAGGGACGACAAAAATTTCCGTTTTTTTCGAATTTCTCGTTTCAATGATGTCTCTTCTTAGAGAAAATCCAGTTAAGGCGGAAAGTGTCGTCCCGGATTAGCCTGTGCGGACTGCACAGGCTAATCTGGGATGACACTTTACGCACAAGCATTTTTCCCAGTTTTCTCAGAACACGACACAAATATACTCCATAGCAGTAGTTCTTAGATCTTCGATTTTGTGTAAGTGCCTTTCTTAAACACAACATGTCACTTCCCACACAGGCTAATCAGGGACCACACTTTATGCTTTTATGGAATTTTTCGTAATGAAGTCTCTTCTAAATGGAAATCAAGTTTATGCGGTAAGCGTCGTCCTTGATAACGCACAAGCATTATGCCCAGTTTTCTCAGAACGATGCTCATGGCTACTCGTTTGACTGCTCTGCTTCCTTTTGCGCTTTCGTTGGAACCAAAGATGTGCAGTGGTTGCCAGGTCCCTTCCTCCCTTTCCGTTCAGTTTTCTTTTCCTGCGGACTACAAACAGCACATATTAAGAAATTTACAATTAACTATCTGATAATTTGTTTAACTTAGCTTCACATCCCGATCGAAGCACACTATGTATTGGCTAGTTTGTAAGATATGATATTGAATATTTCTTAATTTTATACTTTCATCCAAAAAGTTTTCGATGATTGTCGATTGGCGGTGTTGTATCTTATGTACATACGTCTATATTTATGTATTTGTATCTTTCGATGCACTATTCGGAATTTCTACAAAATGTGTCGTGTTCTGAGAAAACTGGGCATAATGCTTGTGCATAAATTGTCATCCCAGATTAGCCTGTGCAGTCCGCACAGGCTAATCAGGGACGACAATTTCCGCTTTTATGGAATTTTTTGTTTGAATGATGTCTCTTCTTAGCGAAAATCCAGTTTGGGCGGAAAGTGTCGTACCGGATTAGCCTGTGCGGACTGCACAGGCTTATCTGGGATGACACTTTACGCACATGCATTATGCCCAGTTTTCTCAGAACACGACTCAAATAGGCTTAATTTTTAACAGCAGAAACCTATCTTTGTATGCGTATATTGTGTGTGCGTATGCCTGTATTTCTTTTGTGCTATATGTCTTTGTATTTCTTTTGCGTCTGTTTTATCCCTTCATTTCATTTTAAAGCAAAGTTTATAGTTTTACCCGATTGTGTTCTTTGCCTTGCACGAGTTTGTCATATATGCAAATTAAAACATTTTTTTTTATTATAATCAGATATAATTTGATATAATCCATATCATATTGTATATTTGATTATGTTTTCTTCATGTATACATTCGTATTTAACAAAACAAATTTGAAATTTTAGCCTGAAGGAAAACAAAAGTTAATTGTAATGCAATCCTTAAAACTGATATTTTTTTAATTTTTTGTTTACTTTTCTTGTATTATCCTCTCTTTGTTTTGTTCTATGTGCCTCCCAGCACTAATGTTTCTATACATATTTTACGCTTTGATGAAAATAGTATAGTTTACAATTGTTTTAAAACTTTGATATGATGTTTGGAGTAATGTAAACATTATTTCGTTAAATTGTAGAGGTATAGAGGTATTATTGCAACTACAAAATATAAACATTCCAAATGCCCGAAATAAAGTTTTAGACATTAAATTCGCAATAAGATCTTTTTCATTACTTACATTTACAACAATAGACCAAAACATTAGGTTAAATAATTCAATATTACATTCAAGCTACCATTTCTACTTTCATTCATGAAGCAGATTTATGGAACATATTTCCTACTTTAAGATATTGCTTATGTACAGGAAATCACTTAAAACATGATTAAGTCCTTGATTCGGAGTTTCAATTTGTCAAAAGTGATTGGAAGCACTTCTTATTGAATTGAAAGAAAAAAAACACACACTATAATAAACCCCAAGAAACTACTTCATTTACTAAAATAATTACGACGAAAATCTATATTTATGACGTATTAATGACGATGCTATAGGAACTTATACATGCCTTAATAATAATTGTCCTAGTGTTGTTGATTACAATTAAAACTGCAATAATATTTTCGAACAAAACAAACGCGGAAAAAATGTGGAAACAATGGAAAGATTCGTAGAAGCAACATTCTTTGCCATTATTTGAAATAAAATACAAAACCTATTATTTCCGAGATATTAAGTGTGCTAGAATTCGAAAACTATCGACGAAGCTGTTGATAAAATAATACGATTGTATAAGCACTCTGCATCCGAATATGAAACTTTACTTTAAAACGCAGTCTAAATATAGTAATGGCCAGGCGGCTGAAAAGCCGTGGCGGGAAAAAAATGTAACGTATCCAAGCACTCAAAGTACGCGGCGTTACTGAAGATTCTAGTGACTTATGATGGATTCCGTAATGGAGAATATACTCAAATTTACTCGAAGTTTATTTTAACAAGTGCTATGTGTGTCTTGCGACAGCTAAAGCGCAAAAGAAAGCATGGTCAGTAATGTGCAATCAATTTTAGTGGGGTTTTATCATTGACCAATACAAATNTCACTTAAAACATGATTAAGTCCTTGATTCGGAGTTTCAATTTGTCATAAGTGATAAACTTTATTTGAAGCACTTCTTATGGAATTGAAAGGAAAAAAAAACACACTATAATAAACCTCAAGAAACTACTTCATTTACTCAAATAATTAAGACGAAAATCTTTATTTATGACGTATTAATGACGATGCTATAGGAACTTATATATGCCTTATTAATAATTGTGCTAGTGTTGTTGATTACAATTAAAACTGCAATAATATTTTCGAACAAAACAAAAGCGGAAAAAATGTGGAAACAAAAGAAAGATTCGTAGAAGCAACATTCTTTGCCATTATTTGAAATGAAATACAAAACCTATTATTTCCGAGATATTTAGTGTGATAGAATTCGAAAAATATCGACGAAGCTGTTGATAAAATAATACGATTGTATAAGCACTCGCATCCGAATATGAAACTTTACTATAAAACGCAGTCTAAATATAGTAATGGCCAGGCGGCTGAAAAGCCGTGGTGGGAAAAAAATGTAACGTATCCAAGCACTCAAAGTACGCGGCATTACGGAAGATTCTAGTTACTAATGATGGATTCCGTAATGGATATTCATCGATGTTTTTGTACATGGATTTTCAGAAGGCCTTTGATTGTGTGCTTCTCCACAAACTGATAAAAATATTGTTCAAAAATGAAGTAAGAGGAAATCTTTTTCAAGTTTTAAAATCCACGTATCGCGTTGATGCGGATTTTTGCGAGTCAATGATTATAACGTTACAAACTACTTTAATTCAACATTGGTACGCGACAAGGGGACACAAGCAGCACACTAATCTTAAATCTGTATCTTATCGAGTCTGATTCATCAGTCGAATGGATCGAACATATACGGTACAAAATTTTCACATTTAAATAACTTTGTTAATGCAGTGTTTTATAGGAGGATGGTGGTAGATTGTCTCTACGTATAGTTCATCATCATGTAAAATGCATACACGTTTGGTGAAAGTCAATGTGTATGACAAACAATCAATACATTATAACTTGCTACATTTTTTAAACGACAAGGTTATATTCGAAAGAATGATAATGTGACATCTGCAAAACATACCATGTGTATTTATGCAGTTAGGGTTATTTTTCTTAATCAATACAAATGACAAGTATAATAAACTTTAATGTCAACAACGATTGGTTGATTGTTAAAACAAAACTGGTTTGAAATCCTCAAAAAATCTCGTAGTTTGATACATACAATTTTGTTTCCTAGCAAATACGAGTAAAAGTGTCGGAATCGGCTTTAACCAGCGCTAACTTGTATATTAATACCCTTTTACGTTCGAAAGCCATTATGCTATATTCCGTTGTTCTAATCACAAATAAGCCATTGAAATTGGTCAATATTTAGGAATTTTAAGATGAAGTCGTACTTGCACACATTATTTCGTTCACTATAATGATTATTGTATTGAAGATAAGTGTCATTCTTTTTAATGTCCAAAATACAGACAAGAAAGGCATGCATATTTTTTTTATGGTACGAATAACACAATTTTCGAACCAACTTGCAATCTTATGAAGATTTCCGATGCCAAAATGCTTAAAGGCATTACATTCTTTGTTTATGAAATAATGAAATTAAAATAAGCTGATATTTAATTAATTTAATACAACTAAATGTATAATATGTTTTTTTTTGTATTGTTGTATACTGTATAATGAACCATTATTTACATACACATTCTTGTTTTGAATTGTCTTGTTTCTTCTCAATTTGTCTTTTTCTTGTGATGTCTAAGCTTATTTTGTCTTGTCTAGTCGTGTCTTAACTTGTCTTTCTCGACAATGAAGAATAGGACAAAAATGATATTGGGACTAAAAGAATAAATCTCCATACGGTGATGATAAAGATGGATGACGCCATACACAACATCGCCGACGGGCTGACCATGCGTGTCACATTCACAAGTAGCCTTACCCTTGGGCTGACTGAGCTGTTCACTTCCTTATATCATCCCCCCCGCATGATTGCAGGTATTCCCAGTGTAGCGATGATGGTGGTGTTGGGAGACGCCATTCACAACTTCGCGGACGGGCTGGCCATGGGAGCATCCTTCTCCAAAAGCCTCACCCTCGGACTCTCAACCACCGTGGCGATCTTCTGTCATGAGTTGCCACACGAACTGGGTACGTACATGCGAATAGCTGGTATATTGTAATCGGGTACACAGGCATCTATCCCAGGGTACGTACATGCGAATAGCTGGTATATTGTTATCGGGTACATAGGGATCTATCCCAGAGTTCGTACATGCGAATAGCTGGTAAATTGTTATCGAGTACACGGGCATCTATCCCAGCGTACGTACATGCGAATGGCTGGTAAATTGTTATCGAGTACACAGGCATCTATCCCAGCGTACGTACATGCGAATAGCTGGTATATTGTTATCGAGTACATAGGGATCTATCCCAGCGTACGTACAATGCGAATAGCTGGTATATTGTTATCGAGTACATAGGGACCTATCCCAGTGTACGTACATGCGAATAGCTGGTATATTGTTATCGGGTACAAAGGGCTCCATCCCAGCTTACGTACATGCGAATAGCTGGTATATTGTTATCGGGTACATAGGGATCTATTCCAGCGTACGTACATGCGAATAGCTGGTATATTGTTATCGGGTACATAGGGATCTATCCCAGCGTACGTACATGTGAATACCTGGTATATTTTTATTGAGTACATAAAAATCTCTCCAATTTTAGCAAATGCCCCAAGTATTGGTTGCTAGGGAAATATGGGGGAGTAAATTGGAGACGCTCCGTTCTTTATGTGACCCTGGGTCTTTAATGCAAGGTATTTATAATCAAGTAAATTGCTACTCGGTTAAAAGTATCATGAGTAAGTTGTTTTGCCGAAAATCGAACTAGCGGCCTTTTTATCGTTGCCACTGGACCGCAATAACTATCTTTATTACTAGGTCTAATAACAGTTACATTTCACGTCTCATTTTGCCGGTAATTTCTCGATATCCATAAACAGCTACCATTTTGCGTCTAAATTTTTATCAGATTTCGCTATATTGGTTGCAATATCTTATAAACATAACCAATTTGCGTCTCATTCCCACAAGCCAGAATATTTTACATATTGGTTAGTATATCCAAGGATATAAATTATACAATTCCGCGGCTACATTTTCATGGCATTGCACAATACTGGTTCCCCTTTATTGCACCAGTTGCATTTAGCCTTTTATATATTTTTATGAGATTTGCGTTACTTGCTCCAAAATCCAACAACAAATAACCATGTAGCGTCATTAGATTACGCAATACCTGTTTCGAATCAAAGACTTTGTATTTTTAGGATATTGCGCAATTTGGATTCACATAACCGATCTTGGTGACCATTTTGCGTCTCTATTTTCTTCAGGCGATTTTGCGATCCTTCTGACCTCGGGCCTCTCGTTCTGCCGCGCCCTGCTACTGAATGTCCTGTCATCTCTGACGGCGTTGATCGGTCTCTGGATCGGCCTCGCCATCTCCTCTAATGCCACCGCCCAACAGTGGATCTTGGCCGTCACTGCTGGCATGTTTCTCTACATAGCACTCGTCGATATGGTGGGTTGGCTAATACAATTAAATTATTTGGAGTAGAGGCTTAAAGATCAACTTTTCTAAAATATAATTTAGATTTGTTCGGTTCGCTTTAGGTCCATGGTAGCAAAATATGTTTCTTTTAATAGTAAGCCATTAAAGATCTTACTACAACAGTGATGAACCATGTTTTAACCAAAAACCGAGCATATAATCAACTTTGAGACAGTAAGGCGTGTATAACCTGTATTGTAAGCGTGCGCTTGTTGTTATTTACCATGAGGTTCTTTGGTACAATCCGCTAGCGCACATCTAGCTAGGACCTGCAGACGGACATACCGATAAGAAATGACTTTTCGACTTATACGTTTGTTTCTATAAAGACTTGCTAGTACTGGTAGTCAGGTAGTGAGGGGTCCAACACATAGAGGATTGTCACACACGTGACTCAATATACGCCCGCACAACGTTGTCACAGGCCTAGCATCCATGACCAAGGCAAAGTTCAAGGGTACATAACTCGTTAATTAGTGGATAACTGCGCATGAAAATTGTGTCTTGCACGATAAGACTGCATTCTATAATTATGAAATAATATTGTTAGATCATAGTTTGTTGTCGAATAACCCACGGTCAGGAGTATAGATGCGCAGGAATTAAGAGAACGAAGTTCTTCAGATATATTTTGAAAACATTAGGCTCCGCCCATAATTATTGCATAATAACCCACAATTGATATTTTTTTATAGGAAACAAGCGACGTGTCGTTTAATAATTTATGTTTCAATTTAACGACAAAAGAAATGTGGAGGTATTTCGGCTCATTCCCTAATAGCATTGGACGCGTAGGGATGGACAGACAAACAGGCCGACCGACAGAGTGAATTCAATTTACACTTTTTTCTCACCCTCCTTCGCGCACACTTCGCTTATTTCGTTTGCGGTGTATAAAGTGATATAGATATATGTGTCGTGTTCTGAGAAAACTGGACAAAATGCANTCAATATATTGCAATTTAACACATATGAAAATCGTACAGTCTCCCTTTAAAAATTCTCGTAGTTTTATGCATACAAACATTTTTTTAAAATCTATAATCAATCCAGAGAAATATTTGTATATTAATACCCTTTTACGTTCGAAAGCCATTATGCTATATTCCGTTGTTCTAATCACAAAGAAGCCATTGAAATTGGTCAATATTTAGGAATTTGAAGATGAAGTCGTACTTGCACACATTATTTCGTTCACTGTATTGATTATTGTATTGAAGATAAGTGTCATTCTTTTTAATGGCCAAAATACAGACAAGAAAGGCATGCATATTTTGTTCATGGTACGAATAACACAATTTTCGAACCAACTTGCAATCTTATGAAGATTTCCGATGACAGAAGGCTTAAAGGCATTAAATTCTTTGTTTATGAAATAATGAAATTGAAATAAGCTTATATTTAATTAATTTAATACAACTAAATGTATAATATGTTTTTTTTTGTATTGTTGTATACTGTATAATGAACCATTATTTACATACACATTCTTGTTTTGTATTGTCTTGTTTCTTCTCAATTTTTCTTTTTCTTGTGATGTCTTACCTTATTTTGATTTGTCTAGTCGTGTCTTTTCTTGTCTCTCTCGACAATGAAGAATCGGACAAAATAGATATTGGGACTAAAAGAATCAATCTCCATACGGTGATGATAAAGATGGATGACGCCATTCACAACATCGCCGACGGGCTGACCATGCAAGTCACATTCACAAGTAGCCTTACCCTTGGGCTGACTGAGCTGTTCACTTCCTTATATCATCCCCCGCATGATTGCAGGTATTCCCAGTGTAGCGATGATGGTGGTGTTGGGAGACGCCATTCACAACTTTGCGGACGGGCTTGCCATGGGAGCATCCTTCTCCAAAAGCCTCACCCTTGGACTCTCAACCACCGTGGCGATCTTCTGTCATGAGTTGCCCCACGAACTGGGTACGTACATGCGAATAGCTGGTATATTGTAATCGGGTACACAGGCATCTATCCGAGGGTACGTACATGCGAATAGCTGGTATATTGTTATCGGGTACATCTGGATCTATCCTAGAGTACGTATATGCGAATAGCTGGTAAATTGTTATCGAGTACACGGGCATCTATCCCAGCGTACGTACATGCGAATGGCTGGTAAATTGTTATCGAGTACACAGGCATCTATCCCAGCGTACGTACATGCCAATAGCTGGTATATTGTTATCGAGTACATAGGGATCTATCCCAGCGTACGTACATGCGAATAGCTGGTATATTGTTATCGGGTACATAGGGATCTACCCCAGCGTACGTACATGCGAATAGCTGGTTTATTGTTATCGGGTACATAGGGATCTATCCCAACGTACGTACATGCGAATAGCTGGTATATTGTTATCGAGTACATAAGGATCTAACCCAGCGTACGTACATGCGAATAGCTGGTATATTGAAATCGAGTACAAAGGGATCTATCCCAGCGTACGTACATGCGAATATCTGGTATATTGTAATCGAGTACATAGGGATCTATCGCAGGGTACGTACATGCCAATAGTTGGTATATTGTTATCGGGTACATAGGGATCTATCCCAGCGTACGTACATGCGAATAGCTGGTATATTGTTATCGGGTACATAAGGATCTATCACAGGGTACGTACATGCGAATAGCTGATATATTGTTATCGGGTTCATATTGATCTATCACAGGGTACGTACATGCGAATAGGTGGTATATTATTATCGGGTACATAGGGATCTATCCCAGCGTACTTACATGCGAATAGCTGGTATATTGTTATCGGGTACATAGGGATCTATCCCAGCGTACGTACATGTGAATACCTGGTATATTTTTATTGAGTACATAAAAATCTCTCCAATTTTAGCAAATGCCCCAAGTATTGGTTGCTAGGGAAATATGGGGGAGTAAATTGGAGACGCTCCGTTCTTTATGTGACCCTGGGTCTTTAATGCAAGGTATTTATAATCAAGTAAATTGCTACTCGGTTAAAAGTATCATGAGTAAGTTGTTTTGCCGAAAATCGAACTAGCGGCCTTTTTATCGTTGCCACTGGACCGCAATAACTATCTTTATTACTAGGTCTAATAACAGTTACATTTCACGTCTCATTTTGCCTGCAATTTCTCGATATCCATAAACAGCTACCATTTTGCGTCTTAATTTTTATCAGATTTCGCTATATTGGTTGCAATATCTTATAAACATAACCAATTTGCGTCTCCTTCCCACTAGCCAGAATATTTTACATATTGGTTAGTATATCCAAGGTAATAAATTATACAATTCCGCGGCTACATTTTCATGGCATTGCACAATACTGGTTCCCCTTTATTGCACCAGTTGCATTTAGCCTTTTATATATTTTTATGAGATTTGCGTTACTTGCTCCAAAATCCAACAACAAATAACCATGTAGCGTCATTAGATTACGCAATACCTGTTTCGAATCAAAGACTTTGTATTTTTAGGATATTGCGCAATTTGGATTCACATAACCGATCTTGGTGACCATTTTGCGTCTCTATTTTCTTCAGGCGATTTTGCGATCCTTCTGACCTCGGGCCTCTCGTTCTGCCGCGCCCTGCTACTGAATGTCCTGTCATCTCTGACGGCGTTGATCGGTCTCTGGATCGGCCTCGCCATCTCCTCTAATGCCACCGCCCAACAGTGGATCTTGGCCGTCACTGCTGGCATGTTTCTCTACATAGCACTCGTCGATATGGTGGGTTGGCTAATACAATTAAATTATTTGGAGTAGAGGCTTAAAGATCAACTTTTCTAAAATATAATTTAGATTTGTTCGGTTCGCTTTAGGTCCATGGTAGCAAAATATGTTTCTTTTAATAGTAAGCCATTAAAGATCTTACTACAACAGTGATGAACCATGTTTTAACCAAAAACCGAGCATATAATCAACTTTGAGACAGTAAGGCGTGTATAACCTGTATTGTAAGCGTGCGCTTGTTGTTATTTACCATGAGGTTCTTTGGTACAATCCGCTAGCGCACATCTAGCTAGGACCTGCAGACGGACATACCGATAAGAAATGACTTTTCGACTTATACGTTTGTTTCTGTAAAAACTTGCTAGTACTGGTAGTCAGGTAGTGAAGGGTCAAACACATAGAGGATTGTCACAAACGTGACTCAATATACGCCCGCACAACGTTGTCACAGGCCTAGCATCCATGACCAAGGCAAAGTTCAAGGGTACATAACTCGTTAATTAGTGGACAACTGCGCATGAAAATTGTGTCTTGCACGATAAGACTGCATTCTATAATTATGAAACATATTGTTAGATCATAGTTTGTTGTCGAATAACCCACGGTCAGGAGTTTAGATGCGCAGGAATTAAGAGAACGAAGTTCTTCAGAAATATTTTGAAAACATTAGGCTCCGCCCATAATTATTGCATTATAACCCACATTTGATTTTTTTTATAGGAAACAAGCGACGTGACGTTTAATAATTTATGTTTCAATTTAACGGCATAAGAAATGTGGAGGTATTTCGGCTCATACCCTTAAAGCATTGGACGCGTAGGGATGGACAGACAAACAGGCCGACCGACAGAGTGAATTTAATTTACACTTTTTTCTCACCCTCCTTCGCGCACACTTCGCTTATTTCGTTTGCGGTGTAAAGTGATATAGATCTATAACCATAATAATCAATTGTCTCGTCTGTATTTTCAGCTTCCAGCAATTATGGGGCCCACCAAACACACGACGAGGGACTTCATATTAAACAACGTAGGGATTTTAATAGGGGTCGTATCCATGCTGCTCCTTGCTATATTCGAGGAGAAAATAAAATTCTAATGACTCCATCACAGTGTTTGCATAGTCCGAGTATGTAACTTCACATGAGTGCATGAATTACTATGTGGACTGTGATTCAACTTTGCTGTGATAATGTTCTACATTACTGTTGTATGTATGTTCACAAAGTCATAATAATGGTTTTACAAATGAAAGCCATACATTTTAGTTGTTAATTACGTAACAAGACGCCCAGAAGGTACAGGCCGCTCACCTGGTGATCGAAAGAATTCACACTTTCCTAAGCAGCTTTTGTGATGTTTGTTTAGTAATTGTGGCTTGTGACCTGCTTTCAATCCTTGAAAATTTTAACTCGGTTTAGATATCATCAGAAAACATGTTTGTCTAAAGTTGTATATGGCAAACATGTGACTTCTAAAAGGTTTTCCTTATAACCATGTACGGAAAACTGTCCCGCCCCCATTGAAGCTATGGATTTTTGTTTTCGACGGACCAGAGCCAGTTTCAAGTTCATAAGATCAATTGCGCTGAGCAAGTTTATGAATATTTGACACAAAATGTGACTTCTGGAATATTCACAATGGTTCAATATAGCCATATAATTGCCCAGCCCCCCTCCCTGGAGGCCATGTTTCTAAACAGATCAATATCATTTTTGAACTTGGCCGATATATCATAAGAACAAATAGTGTGAGGACGTTTTATACAAATTTGACAACAAAAGATGTAACTTCTAGAATGTTAACAAGCTTTCTTTTTAACCATTTAAGGAAAACGTCCCCGCTGCCACTGATCAGAACCATCTTTAAACTCTAGGTACTGTTTAAATATATTCTGACCAGGTTAATGAAGATGGGACAAAAATGTTAGTTCTATAGAGTTCACGTGGATTCCCTATAACCATATAAGGAAAACGACCCATTCCCCTGGTGGCCATGTTTTTTGTAAATGATTTGAAATATTTTCGAACTCCACCGATGTATAATTGCAACAAATGTTATGAGCAAGTTTATGAAGACTGTACAACAAATATGACTTTTAGAGTGGTCACAAGCGTTTGCTTTAAGTTGACTAAGTGATCTATTTTTAAGTATGCCTGTGTTATCATATTGACAAATGCTGTGACTACGTTTTCTGCAGATTAGGAAATTACTGTGGCCTAAAGAGTGTTTACAAGTACATGTTAACGATGATCACAAAAACTCGACAAAGCGCAGAAGGAATATTCACGTCTTTTAAAAATTTAGTTTTAATAAAATGATTTTATATTTTACTGATTGTGCGGTAATTTACTGTAATTAAAAGAAAACAAACATTTTTTTAACATGAATTGGTATTTTCATGTTGTTTTATTTGTGTACAATTAAAGACCTTATTATTTGTTTCATGATTTTAATAAAAAAAACAATGGAATCCCAAGCCGTGCTTTGTGCCTGTTATATACACCCGTGCGGGGGAAGGAGGGTCTGTAATATATTTGTATCGATTGCATCGGGACTCTTACCTGAACGGCCATCAGACCCATCATGCTTTGCATTTGGGTAACGTGGGATAATGCAGATTCCAGAGACACCCCGTTCCGAGACGATCCTGTGTCTTTTATTGCCATGGGGGATACAAATTACCAAGTTCTCTGCCCGTTTTGTTTATCGTCTCGCGTAAAAAAAGAGTTTCCGGTAGGGGATTGAAGATGAGTCGGGGATCTCACCTGCGACTCACGACTTTGGCGCCAATGTGTTATCACAAGACTACGGATTCGCTCCACAGCCTATAGTTGGCTTCCTTATACACATCAGATCAAGGTCAAAATGAGTTCAGATGATATGAATGGAACGGTGAAGGGGGTCTTACGAAAGACAGGTTATCATATCCAAATTTATGAAACAGTGTCTGTAACACTTAAAGTGGTTAAAGGAATAGTTAACTTCGTATGGACGAACGGGCGGACAGACGATCACTCATTATATGCGGCTATTGTCATCATCAAGATGTCAGTTACATGAAACAAGAGTCTTATCAATGATCTTACGGCTTTTTAAAAATTACGACAGCATTAAGGAACTTAAAAAACAATGTACAACAATTTCCAACGACGTTTTGAAACCATGTGTTTGCTTTCGTGCTATAATTGTAAAAAACGTGTCTCAGTTAAGTGAAAACACTACTATATGTTAACGGGCGCTTCCGTTGTATTTCCGTTAAATAATTGTCTCAGTAAAATGAGAAACTAATTATTGTCACGAGCGATTGAAAGAAAATATTAATTTTCTCTCTTTACCGAAAAAGTATTCCACGGTTAAATCGCGAAAGCAAACATGTGTTTATGCTTTTAATAAATCTTTTTATATTATTTATCTTTACCACGTTTTATACTCGCACTGTTTTCTGTTTGATGTGTTGTTATTGGGTTAGGAAATCAACATTGAAATTAAAATGTTCTGTGGATTTAAAACTTAATTTGTTGGGGCTGCCAGTTGACCTACTATCAGGCATAACGACTGTGACCTTCTTGATTGCAGTGTTCTTGTGTGAATGCGTGTGAAGAGCCCCAACTGATTATATTTAAAAAAAATGGAAACGCAGATGTGAAGTAGTAAACAAGGTGAACACATAGAGTTATGCTCCTTAACATGCAAAACTGTCTTAAGATGTACGTGGGAAGAGGTTTAACGTGTTGTCTTCTCTTTGTATTTCGAACTGCTGATGTGATTGGTTTTGAAAGGTGGCCTAGAGAAACTTAGTAGCGTATAACTGAAGTTGAACGCTGAACAGAAGAGAATCGGATTTAAATACTATTGATTTTAAAAGTACATTTGTGCCAAGATGACCAGCTCCAACGTCTGGTTTGTTTAATCAGTACCCTCTAGACAATGTCTGGTAGCTGCTTGGTTTAATCAGTACACCCTCCAAACATTTCTGGTATCTGATTGGTTTAATCAGTACACCCTCCAAACATTTCTGGTATCTGATTAGTTTAATCAGTACACCCTCCAGACAATGTCTGGTAGCTGCTTGGTTTAATCAGTACACCCTCCAAACATGTCTGGTATCTGATTGGTTTAATCAGTACACCCTCCAAACATTTCTGGTATCTGATTGATTTAATCAGTACACCCTCCAAACATTTCTGGTATCTGATTGGTTTAATCAGTACACCCTCCGAACATTTCTGGTATCTGATTGGTTTAATCAGTACACCCTCCAGACATTTCTGGTATCTGCTTGGTTTAATCAGTACACCCTCCAAACATTTCTGGTATCTGATTGGTTTAATCAGTACACCCTCCAGACATTGTCTGGTAGTCACCGTGGCCAAAGATGACTGATGAAACCCTTAATCAATAATAATCAACTGGTATGGTATTTTATTATTGTTAAATTATACAAAGTATATGATAATAAACATGTATATTATTATTTTATCATTTTAATATCTAATATGGAGTGATAATAAGTATTCGTGATTGGTAACTTTAACTTGTAAATTGTAAGTTTGTAATATGTACAGCTTTATATATTTACTTATTACTGATGATTTACTATGATGAACAATTGCACGACATGCATAAAACTGAATTTAAATTAAATTTAAAATAAAAAAAAAACACAATTATAAGCAAAGTCAGTAAGGAACAATTAATATAAAAAATAATTCTCCGAGAATTTTCAAAAAAGTCCTTACTAAGCATAAAATAATAACTTTGACTTTCAAGGAACAAAATATATAACGTTTCTCTTAACCTTAGAAATTAATCGTGAAAGAAATGTTTGCATTTTAAAATTTTGATTGTAAACTTGTCATATGCCTACACACATTATGTATGCTTGCAAAAGCTTGCTAAGAAGCACATTGGTATGGGAGTTTGAATAGCATGCATGTATATATACTATTTACAGCAATCCTATCAAAATACAATTAATTACAATACAGGTAATAATATTGAAATGTACAAAAATACACACGTTCTTATACAATCAATACATTATGTACATGTTGATTTATGCTTAGTATTGCTATATTAAATATCAACATAAAAGTATAGTAATGTTAACTTTTTATACATAACTCGCATAAATTATTAATAAGCATTACTGAAATAAATGGTGACTTTAGAAAAACATGACATAAGGCTGATGTTGTACGTTTAAAAGGAATGTGTGCAATTATATAACACAATTTTATAATCATACGGTCAATAAAATATCCTAGATATATTGGACAAATATACGCTTCTTCTTTTGCTAAAAAATGACCAAAATTAAAATTATTCTTGACGGTAATCCAATATGTGACATGTCAGTTTTTAGCTTTGTTTATTAATATTGTCATTATATCATCTGTCAATATTATCTGCATACAAGATTATAATGTATGTATATGTAAAAACGCTTATCCATAATTACACAGAATGTCTGATGAAAGAATGAAACACTTTTAAATCCATGTCGTTGTATCCAACATTCGCGTCGTCATGCACTTTCAGTCACGGGTCACTGCCTCAATGACATCGTCCAATGAATGTAAAAATGTCCGTTTAACTTTGCTTCGACGTGAATCGGTTCCTTCTTCAAGTCAAGTATATCTTATGTTCTGATACGCTGGCTGTTCTGCGAACGAAACAGGGTTAAACGATTAATTAACAGGGTTACATACTAATTATTAAAATAACTTATTTAATGAAAATCTTTAAACTGCCTTATGCATTAAACAAAATTATTACTTAAACGATTTATATTCCCGTATATGTTTGTTATTAAAAAAAGGATCGTTAGTAGACGATAAAAAACAACGGCAGGTAGAATATATATGCATAAACGGATGCCACAGTATATAAAAGCATATGTGTAATGAACAACAAAGTGTCACAACTAGTTTTGCTAATACTAACTTAAATTTCACATATCTACATATATTTTATAAACACAAAACATGATTATGTTATTCTTACAGCTTAACTGCTACACACGTTCATGTATATGTCATACGGACTGGATACAATTTACCTTGAAGCTTTATGTCATTTGTCCCTAGTGCACTTTTTTTGTGCGAGTCTGTTGTCAGGGGACGTTGTGTCTTGAATTGACGAATATACATCAGTGGATCTAAAAGAGAGAGAATAATATCCGCAATTACATATTAATTGACGCTTTTAAGTAGATCCTATGTGCGTTGATTGTTAAGCAAATAACACACACTTAATACACACAATGTAAGCAAGGTAATTTGACACGTACATACAAGTACATTAAAAATCCCACCTTGATTAAAACATACTCGAATTTCACAAATACTGAAATATATACAAATTCACGATTCTTAAAATCTGTTTTTTTTTACAAATACTACATTATGAATAATTAAACAATACATACGTTGAAACAGATGACAAGCCTTCGTAGACATCTGAAAAAAATTACTCGTTATTAGACGTTATTTGTTAAAATCTATGTGATCATTAATACGAAATGTATGTTAATGGAAAACATAGTATAAATATCACTGCAATATAATTACAATCCCCAAAAGAGCGAGGTAGAGCATGCATTAGTAAGAACCCATTTTAAATTAATGCTAAGAACTTCAACTGCACCGAATTATTTGTTGTAATAAACAACTTTAACATTTATAGCGATTTACTCACGGTTGGTTATTGTGTTGCTGTTGCTAACATCTTCGTAAATTGCTTCATTTCTTTCTTTACCTTTAATGAGTTATGTATTGAATGTTAGATCACTTGAAATACATGTTCCGTTTTAAATGCATATATAATATTTTTTAACTGAAATCGCAAAAGAAAAACGTATGGCTTGCTTGCTGGACATTAAGCTTTATTAACGACCAAAAATATAAAATATATTTTAACAAACCTTTCTTCGTATAGCCAATACGGTTAGTAAGACGCAAGTAAATCAGAACCGCTATAAAGGCAACAAGTAGAACCCCTGACAGAACTCCACCAACAATAAACCCAACCAGGGACAGCTCTTGGTGAGTTGCACTTGTGATGCTAGTGCAAGCTACAAAAAAAAACTGTGTAATTAATAATAATTCGTTTTTTTCAATGGGTTTTATGTTGTCGTTGTTTTTAATTCAGTAAGACTATTATTCATTGCAAATTGTTGTTTCAAACAGCAATTATTTTATGACACTATATGATTTACCTTGTATTGCAAAAGATACTGTTTCAGTATGATCAGATGCTCCAAACTCGTTTCTCGCAAACATCCTTGCTTGATATTCCGTTCCAGTGCTTAGGTTGTCAATGGTGGCATTCATCAGTAACTTTGATGTGTCCTCATCAACAGAAATCTTATCCCAAACTTGTGAGCCAGTTTTTCTATATTCGATAACAAATGTCTGAACAAATCCTCCGTTATATCCAGGAAGCCAGTAAAAACTCACTGAAGTTTGAAGTTGCGAGTGTTGTGTATAAAGAAAGTAACTTGGTACGCTTGGTTTAGCTGTAAAAACAAAACAAAATATAATTAGAATTTTCAATCATAACAAACTACAGGTAATGTATGAACGATATAAATATGTTTAACAAGTAATAAATGCAATAATCAGTGTTTTTTGGATGTGTGCACTATTATCAAACATATTAAACGGGATGTATACACTCGTGGTTTATATTTAATTGTATTGCTATGAACGTTTAATAACAATAAGATTATATTTTAAATCTTACTCGATTAAACTTAACCTTCGCACAGTGATTTGACAGATTTTAAGCTCAGCTTTAATACATCCATTACGCCATGACTCACCGCGTAATGATGGTCGCTTGACAATTAATTGTTATTGTATATGATTTAAAGTATGTATGCTTTTAAATAGTTCATTTATGTAGACACGAATATTGATAAGACATAAACAAGTAACAAAGCTAGAAACCCTTCCGGATCTGGAAGGATTTTACTTGTGAATGCAGTGTCTACCGTTCACATTCTATAGAAGGAAAACACTGCGAGGAGTCTGTATTACCCGGGCGGAGGATGTTATAATTCTCGATCCATGCTGTACCAATGGTGTTACTGACGACAACTCGATAGCTTCCATAGTCAGACTGCTGAATGTCCAGAACGGTTAGATTTGATACCAAGTCGTCGGAAAATATCTGATACTTAATTTCATCGGTGATGTTTATACAGGTAAGAGCACACTTTTGCCAAGTAAATTGTGGTGAGGGATAGGCAAGGGTATAAAATACCAAGGTCACATTTTCATTTTGGTCGATGCTGACGTTGCTAAGAATGTCTCTATTTGGAGATCTTCTAGGAGCGCCTGCAACGTAAAGGGATATCACAGGTTGCCTTAAAGCATAGGATTTGTTGTCTCCTGATGAGTTCCCAGCTTCAATCCTATGTTAGTGAGCGTTCTGAAGATCTCATCAAAAGAGAGCATGTACTGTTCTACCGAACTTTTAAATGTCTCAATTAGCAGTCGGTCGATGCAAACAAACCACACAATTATGTTGAACAACAAGACTAGCATAATGAATGCGTCCATATAATGGTTTGTTGTAGAGTGTATGTTTAAAAAGTTTTTATAGTGTCTATTATAATTGCAAGTTTCAAGATATAGGTTGATATTTAAATCTATTGTAAAATGCAAAGTTATTATGTTATCTTGTATAGTATTTTGACTTTCGACTCCACGTCGCATAATTGGTACAATTTGTGCACAGTTAGTTGTTTTTTTTTAAATCATTCAGAGGACAGAACCAGCAAACCGACGTACTAATAGAACGATCGACTTATACGACAATTTTTTTTTATAGCTCTCCCTTCCTACTGGTTGTGGGTTATAAGTATGACGGCATTGTTTGACTGCAAGTTGTCAGCATTCAAGAAGGCCGTTGACCACGATTACATGGAAAGACTGTTCCAAATGAAGTCATTATTTGGCAATTTATTATATAATCGTTAGTAAAACCTGTTGGTGTTAAACTTAAATAGAAATGTTTTCATTACAACAAATACATCCTTGAAACATTATAGGATTTTGTTCACAAAAAAGGTACTTGTTGTAAGCAGGGTGCTCTTACAAGTAATGTCCTAGCAGCAAACACTACATGTTCGGATGGTAATTATTCCAAATTATTTGCAACTCACGATTTAACTATAAGAATATTGAATTAAATAAAATGAACTTTAGTCTGAGTTTTTAAATACACAAAAGAGTATATAAAAAAATCTGAAACGACTTCTGTCTATGCATTTACTGATAAATTGTGTACTATTTAAATTACTGATGCATGTTCATAAAGGAAACTAGACTTATAAAGACTACATCAAATACAGCTTATATTTGACATAGTGTTTAATATTCTTCATTGACATCTGTAGGTTAAGACACAACATCTTCATCAACTACGTTTAATACCACTTACATTTGACGTGATAATTTATATTCCTCACAGATTCCCCGTATGTGTTATGTATATTTACGCTGGAACAAGTGTAGACTCCAGAGTCAGAACAGTCATTTCTTAATGTGGACTGAAGTTGATGGCTGTTCTCAGTCCGTTTAATACGAATGCCATCTTTTAGCAAGGTAATTGTAGATCCTGGATTACTGTCCACATAGCAGGACAAAGTGGAAGACACGTTTTCGTTGACGGTGATATCAGAAATACCCATATTTCCCACTATTCCGAAACGATCAATAGTCGATTTATCTGAAATAAGGAAGCATATGTCATTTTTTAAATTATTATTATCATTATTATTATTATTATTATTATTATTATTATTATTATTATTATTATTATTATTATTATTATTATTTTTATTATTATTATTATTTTTGTTTTAACCTTTGATACTGATTCACTGATCTGAGAACTACAAATCCCGCCCCATCTGAACATTTGTCAGCATGGGATGTTTACTGGATATATCAAAATGTAACACCAAATAAACAAGGAGTCAGTAAGACAGCTAGTTGTATCACGATGATACAAACAAACCAATTGTGTACAGGTGTAGACAGACTTTTGGGTTAATAACACATCAAATGAGACAATTCAGGTATGCTTTTTTATGTGACATCAGTATATTGTGTTAATGATACTCTTTAAGTTGTGATGGAACTCGGTGCGTCACTTTATTTAATTATAATACAATAAAGTCTATAATTTCTAAAGAAGCTATTATTCACAAATGTTATGATTGAACGCACCTATGTATCCCATGATATTTGCAGGTGCATACTCTTGATTTGCTTAATGCTTAAACCAATATATGTTATATTATGCATGACTCTCAATTACAAATAAATCAATTTCCTCTGATATCTACGCTGGTGTCTTAATCTTCACGTTCCCATAAATACTAAAATAACAGTGTTTGCAAAAGATACAGGGTTAGGTAACCATTTATGCAATAACAGATAACATGATTACATTTTAGACAGATTAAACAGAAACAGTACAATTGTCTTTTTTATAATTGTTTTCACTGTGTTGATTCCTAATTAACATAAATAAAGATAATAGGCGCACACCATAATTTAGGTATATGTAAGGCCTTATAATTTATTACATCCGAAAATGTACAGATATTTGTTAACATAAACGTTTTTGATTATCTAAAAGCCACTTGTCTGTAAAAGTTGTATGATTGCAAACTTGAAGCGGAACTGAGCTTATTATTTTATTGAATGTGACGTATACTTAGTACATAATTATTTGCTGCTCAGTATTTTACACAAAATTTAATTAATTATAATTTTTATAATTATACCAGTCTGTTTAACAATTTTAATAATTCTCTGACAAAAATGGTATTAAATGTTATTTCAAATTGTATTAATTTAATTTATAACTGACCCTCAAACCCTTACAGAAGTCATGTTTTGCCTCCTTTTAATCCTATTAAATTTTAGGAAACAACAGAAAAAACATGATCCACTTACATTGCACATCAATGTAGAACTCCCTGCTATCTATCCCATGTTCTTGTGGACATCCTGTTGGATTCAACGTATTGGACGCGGTGCATGTGTAGAAATCTGATGCATTTCTCGAGATATCCTGTATACGCATCTGTGCTGATGTTATTACCGCGTTTATGTAGCCGTCCCTACGCGACCATGTATACGTTATTGAAGGTGGATTTCCTTGCGTAACACTGCAGAGGACGGTCACGTTTTCATGTTCTGGAACCGTGAGGTTTGAAATAGCATGGACCTCAGGTGGATCTGAAAGAGTGTAAGAAAGGTTTAGACGTGATTCTAGTTAAGAGGACAAGTAGCTTTCCCAGGTGTCTTTGATAATGTTCAGTTAAGAACTGGAATACAAATAAGTAAACACGTCTCAATTTAGACATTTTGTTTCATTAATTATTAAAAGTATCTATATTTTAATTTAATTGTTTTGTTTTCGTCAGTTTTATTCTCTATTTTAGATATGTTTTATGACAATTAATCTACAGTACACCCACTTTTGAGACTTAAATACAGGTGCGAAAAATACAGATCAGAACGGGTTTGAGGGGTTATTTATGTTTCACATAAAGGAATTATAATATAAAGAGGGGCAGAGGAGACCACGATGCAAGGAAAGCTCTACGGCAGTCTGAAGGACCCGTTGCACACGGCTACCTTTGCACACAGATGCGGCGTGTATATATGAGTTATCGAAAAGAAAAGAAAAAGAAGATATAAAATAGGCTGGCATCCGAAATGCAGAGGATTTCCGTATTGGAGATTTGTTTTTAAATATAACGTCGCTGTTCTTCGAAAACCGCGTAAGTCAAATTTGGCGCAAATTGTTATTTGTTTTTATAAGAACGGCGGTTTCACGGGTCATTTTCTGCGAAAATACTGAATTTCATATCCAATCGGAAGGCATAGTTATGCGCACGTGAAAAAATCCTGAACACTCATTGGTGCACTAATTGTTTCTGCAAAAACTGCGTATTTTCGGTTCACCGACTAGCGAGGATTTTTTTTATCGGTATTGCGTTGAGCATACTGTGGCAATTAATTTTGTTTGTAAACACTATCATTTAAGCGTTATTTGTAGTTAATGGTTGATGATAGGTCACATAAAATTAATTCGCAAACCGCGTATATAAGGGTCTACTTTTCAACAACTGAACAATCATAACTTCAATTTTCTTGGAGAAAGCGTATTTCTAAAAAAGGAACCAAATATTATATAGATATTAATATAAAATATTAAAGAGAAAAAACTGCGTAAGTCCATTTTTAGAATTAAAATAACAACTACAGGCCTTTAGTTTTCATAAATAAAAAAGTATGCCCATTTTGACATAGACTATCATAATTATTATATTTTAAAACTTCATAAAATATTTAAAAAATGTTTTTTTTTGCCTATTGAAAAGTTGTAAAAATTGACTTACGCGGGTTTCGAAGAACAGCGACGATAAACATATATTGAATTAAACAGGACCTGAATATTTGTTCGGTTTGAGAGCATTCAGTTACGTGTGTTTCTACTTTATATTGAAGTTGTTACAGCATACAATTTGCTTTGAAACATTTGAATCTATAATTGCGTGAATTTAAACGTTCAATGACAAGTTAAGAGATTACTTAACAGTGCATTATATTCCCCATATCACCTGTGCACGGGGATGTATATTTGAAAAAGAAAAGGTTACATTGTGTATTTATCCTGAATGAACTGTTTTGGTGTCCTTCCCGCATCCCAGTAAAGGTGGTATTCATATAGTTTCTTGCATCACATATGTAGCTTCGTGCATCATCCCTGCTAACACTGTTTATAGACAGGACATTATGTTGAGTTGATTGGTACATTGACCAGATGTAAATAGGGCTTGGTACAGCGGTAGACGAGCATGTGACTGTGACACTTCTTCCAACATTGACATTTATAGTGGAACCTGTATTGAAGGCAGTACTTTGACAGGTCTGCGATGCCAGTGTTGGAACAGACGGAGGTTCTAAAACAAGCCAATAAAACACGCTTGAACAACTATTGAACTTGAAACTTAATACACATATGTCGCAGAATTCGCACTGTGTCACATATTATTATGGCATATATAAACACTGTCGATCTTCAAGTCATCAAATAATCAATATACTTCAACACAGACTCGGACCTGTGTCTACATGTTCTAATAACATAAATGATCACGTCGATATTGTAAGTGAATGTTTACAGAACTATATTTTAAAAGCAGGATTATAACACAAACAATAATGTATTACAATTACACACCCAAGGCAGTGATTGTAACACTCGCTTCATTACTTCCAAGAACTGTTGCCTTCCCAGTTGCTTCCATGATGTTAGACACTTTACATGTTTGAGAAGTGTTACTCTGTGGTGTACCTGTCCAGATCTGACCAGGCCAGGAGTACGAAGGAGGCGGGTTGGCCTGTGATTGACAGGCGAGAATAAGCGGGTCACCCTTGAAAACAACCAACATGCCTGTTGGTACCAATGGGCCGGTGAAGTTGCCATAGCGAAATATCGGTGTCGTAGGTGAATCTGAAAAGTCGTAGAAGATAAAGTCACATGCAAATGATACATACAATTCTAATAAGAAAGAATGACCATTTGTATACACGTGTTAATATTACTCGAATAGTGTTTAGAAAGAAACTTCAGTTTCATGTTTGATTGATTAAAAAGAGAAGTGTCAAACTCTAATTAAAGCAAAGCAGAAGTTCTATTTAAATAACTATATAAACAGTTTATATAAAAAAGCAAGAAACATAAATGTATGAACTGTACTTTACTAAACATACAGAGAGTGTATTCCTAAACGTGCAAAAACTTACATAAAACATCAATATAAATCGAAGAATTTGAATATCCAATCACTGTCTCATTCCTGGACGTGACCATTGTGTTTTTTACTTCACATGAGTATGTGCCTTGATCTGAAGTCTGGATGTTTTTCAGTGAGAGTGTTTGGCCATCAGTAGAGCCAGAAGGTCGAGTCCATCTCCACGTGTTAGGGGTGGGATTACTTGTACTTGAACACCTAATATCCGTGTTGGTGCCTTTTACTACCTTGATAGTTCCAGATTGTAGGGCCATGGTAGAACCGACATCGTATTTAGGAGTGGTTGGTGGATCTGTATAATTAAATAAATAAATTAAATATTATAATTTACTGTGGTATAAATAATATATATACTAATGTATGGATATGATTTTATCGTTTTCAATAGGAAATGCAAATTTAAATACTATCTTACACAAAATCTTGATGTTCAAAGCCGTACTCCTAGTACCAGCCAACGGATGACTGGATGTACATGTACATGTCTGTTCAGAGCTACTGGCCACCCAGCTGATCCTCGATGAAACTGTTCCAGATACAGATGATGGACTGTCCAAAGTTCCATTGTAGCAGTTGTTCCATGTGAGTGTGGCCAGAGGGTTCCCACCAGTGACTGAACATGTCAGAGTCTGCTGTGTGGCTCGTATTGCAAAAAAGTCGCTGTTTGCAGAGAAGTTTTCTATACGGGGTGGACCGTCCGGAGGAACTGAAACAAAGCACATTATACACATTATAATACAACGTGCGCGTATCAATAGTACTCTTGTCATAAGTATAACTATTTGTTTGGTGAATTACGTATACTGAGTTAAACTGTCAAAACATGTATAAGAAACATAATGGATGAAGTGATAAAAACAAATTCTTTATCTGCAAAACCGGAAAGCATTATTACTTTTGCAACAGCACATTTGTTTCAATAACTGAGATTATTACATAGAAGATGTGTATTTATTCAGTATCCACAAGGAATACATTATAGCACACGATTCATGCGCCAGATAAAACTAGAGCAATACATTGATGAGATTGTAATAAATATACGCATTTCAATTAATAAATTGATTCACTCTACTAGTGTTGCAAAAAATATTAGAAATTGTGGATCTGTAATATTCAGTTTGAATACATTGATTAAAAGATTACGTTAAATATTCTATATCTTACAATATAATAACACTTTCCATGCCACAACGAAGTTAAGTCATATTAGCGATGTGATACTTTTATCTAGATACGGTAGATTATTAAATGTATAAAGTGTGTTGAAAGATATTTAGAAACCATAAAAAAGTTGAAAGCAAAATTGTAAGAACTTCTACAGAATGCCCAATATTACATAAATGTGAATTATACACACTTTACAGACATAAACGTTTAGTAGGAGAGTAAAATAAATTGGTGTCAATAGTTGGTGTCCGTTTTTGAAGGAAATTTGCCAGTACTTACATCTCTGTGTTATTCGTAGATTTAATTAAACTAATGTACACGTATACGTATCAAGCATGTTATAGTTACTATAGAACAAATAAAAACCGATAACTATGACTTTTATTAATTTTAAAACTTTAATTTGATGCATAATGCTACTTATAACAAGAGGGCGCTAGTGGACCTTAAGCACACCTGAGTTTAAGGGCCCAACAGTTGATTGCCTTTAATTGATAGCAGGTACGCACTTAGAAACAACACAATCGGATGGATCTAAATGAACAATAAATCCATAAAGCACGGATGTCCGAACATTTCACTTTTGTCTAAAAACCTCGTTTACATGTATGTCAAACAAAAGCTGTTTATGGACATATTTTACTTTTGACTTCTAAGTATGACATTGACCATTGATGTTGTGAGGCAGGTGATACACGCAACACCCAGTCTCCTTATGGTTGTCAATTGTGATAAGTTTAAATTCAACGATGAATGCAAAAGTTACAACCTGTAAAAACTGTTTAAAAGCCAAAATACGTCTTTTGACCACACAGTGCAACCCTGACCTCTGAGTTAGGGATGCATATTTGACACACGAAATGCCATGTCTTCAGGGTTGTCATTGGTGGTTAGTGATCTTAAAAAAGCAAGATGAATGACCAAGTTATACTCCGAATAAGTTATTTTATACTTTGATCTTTAAAATGTGACATGGACATTTGAGGCAGGCAGACAAGAGTAAGACGCTTCATGTTGTCATATGAAAAGACGCATTGGAGCCAGGTTATTTTAAAATTCAGCAATATACGGCAAAGTTATGGCTAAGACAGGAGTCTCATCATGTTCGTCATTTGGTGGTAAATTATCTTAAAACAAAATTATGAATAAAAACGTTACAGTACAATAATTTAAGTCATTTTGTTAAGATATTACATGTTGTTGTTTTTTTAAATTTGGACTGTCAAGCAGACGGCCAGATATACATGCCGGAAATAGAGTAAACATATAGTCCTGTCCGATTTAACCGTTAGGGTACATAACAGATGCTATGTTACATGACGCTGTAACATGGAACTTGCACAAATTCTTATGCCTTATCTTCTTTGACAATATTTGATCTGTTCGGTTTGTTAACCCAATAATAATTTAGATGCATTGGACAAACACTGGTCATTTAGCCTTAACGTAAAGACTGTTTGCCTACACAAGACATTTAATGTTAATACTAATCTAGTGAATACAAAGTGTTATCAATAGGGTTGTTAGCACTTGTGTTATACAAACGACTAATATCAAACTTACACTGAACGTTAAAAATTATCTGTCGTGACGTCCTGCTGGCTCCTCCACTGCTCGCAGTACAATACATACCAACTCCATTGTCTTCCTTGCTGGGACTGAATATGAGTATACCAGTAGTTGTCACTGTACCGTCAGAGTATGGAGAGATTTGGGAACTGCTGGATGGAATTGGGTTGCTGATCACTCCTGAACTGTTCTTGTACCATACTATGGTAGCACTGGGCAGTGAACGTGGAACTGTACATTCGAAGGTGGCTGACTGAGACACGTTGATTGTTGTGACATCAGTTGGAGGACTGAGTTCTACACTTGTGACAGGAACTGCATACAAACATGTAAATTGAATTACTATGAACTGATCAAACAAATAAATATACTAGTATAAAAACATAAAGCCAAACAACAAAACATGGCCGAAATCAGCAGCCATTAATACGTCAAATGTAGTTGTGTGTGGTTTTCTTTAAGTAAAAAGTTGACTCGAGATATCTTTTACAGTAGACTCTGCGTTTAATAAATTGAAAGATGAGTTTAACATAATTTACCTACAACTGGTATTCAAGTATTGTAAATTGTCAAAAAATACGTCTTATTGTTTATATTTATTTACACAATAAGTATATTTGTATATTGTATATATATATTTGTATATTGTATATATATATT
>VMBQ01004305.1:8390-44301 GCA_007657795.1 Dreissena rostriformis | reverse complement strand
ATATATATATATATATATATATATATATATATATATATATATATATATATATATATATATATATATATATATATATATATATATATATATATATATATATATATATATATATATATATATATATATATATATATATATATATATATATATATATATATATATATATATATATATATATATATATATATATGCGGACAAGTACAAATACAAACAACATCTTACCTTGTACGCTGATAAAAAAATTATTGCTTTCTATTTAAATGATAATATAAAATGTTTAACAAAAATAGCAAGATACGTTCAAAATTAAATAATATTATTAATGCTAGTATATAATAAAATATATATGCATTCATAGGCAAACTATAAATTGCACGCATAATTACATTTACAATTACCGTAAATTTCGTTACACAAAAACGACATATTTTATCCCTTAATTCACAAACACTTACATGAGACATCTTCTGCGCAAATCTTTTATCTTTTTGGGTTGTTAACGCAATAATAGAAAAGTGATATAGAAAGTACACTGTTCATTTAGCATTAACGTAACGACAGGTTTTAGTGTTGGCCAACACAATACATTTAATGACTAATCTAGTGGTATTGAATTAGATCTGAATATTAAATCTTCTCAGTAGAGTTGTAAGCTCCTTTGCTAACACGAGACGGTAATACTTACATTATGATACTGAACTTACACTGAACATGAAGCCGTGTCTGTTGTGACGTCATGCCGGTTCCTCCGCTGCTCGCAGTACAATACAATCCCACTCCACTGTCTGTTGTATTGGGAGTGAATATGAGTCTACCAGAAGTCCTTACAGTACGGTCAGGGTTCGGAGTGGAAATCACACTGGCGAAATGAGTAAGGTCACTGATCACTCCTGAACTGTTCTTGTACCATACTATTGTAGCATTGGGCAGTGAACGTGGTACTGTGCATTCGAAGGTGGCTGGCTGAGACACGTTGAGTGTTGTGACATCCGTTGAAGGACTGAGGACTACGCTTGTGACTGGGACTGCATACACACATGTAAACTGAATAATTATGCACTTATCAAACAAATAAACATACGAGTATAAAAACATCAAGCCAAACAATAACACATGGCAGAAAACAGCCGCCATTAATACGTCAACTTTACTTGTTTTTGTTTTTGTTATATGTTTGAAAGTAAAAAGTTGACTGGAAATAAAAAAAATACAACAGACTCTGTGTTTAATTAATTCAAAATGAGTTTAAAATAATTTACCTTCAAATACAAAATACATTTCCTGGTATTCAAGTATTATCAATTTAAAAACGTTCGTCTTCTTGTTAAATTTATATTACCTTTACACAACAAGTATATTTGTATATCGGTATGAATCATTTGCGTAGATAATGTATATATTTAAAGTCATACAATTAATTTACTAAAAGTCACATATTTGACCTTATAAGCTGCAAGTTACAATATTACTGCCATCATTGCATAAAATCAATGACATACATACATATAGATAATATATGTTGACAATAAACAAATAAATAAAACATCTAACCTTGTACGCTTATAGTAACATTATTGCTGCTTGTTATTGTTACAAACTGCATCACATCACACACCCATATCTCTCCATGGTTACTTGAGGTCACATTCATAAATGTCAGGGTGTGTGTGGTTCTGTTTGGGCAACTGTAACTGTACAGTGTGGGGTTGGGTGCATCACGAGGCACATGAGGCATACAAGATTGATTGTTGATAAAGTTGTGTATTATCGCGACATACGTCTGATATGTAATACTGAACCATAAAAATACATGTACATCTTCTGAGGACTGACAGGTGAGAGTCAAATGAGAACCTTCTGTTCCTGATGGGACTGACAGCGTTACCACGGTTGGCTGTGCGGCTAAAATATAAAAAAAATAGTATAGTGTTCACAACTATATGTATTTAATCATACCGTCACGAGAGCCGAGAAGCGCGTCGATAGTCTTAATGTTTGCTGTCAATATGAAAGCTTATGGGATGTTCGGCGATCCATTTCTTACACAGTAGTCCCAGAACATTCATTCTGTACCATCGTGTTAAGGTTATATGACTGTTTAAATTTAAAAAAAAAAACATGTCGACATTTGACACATGGGAAATAAGCGAAAAAAGGAAATCGATTTATATTTAATTGAATCAACAAAATTTCAACGCTGAAGAATAAATGTGTGAATATATCGTACAATGCCAGTATCTCAAAAGTCCTCCAAAATGTACCCCGATGTCATTCAAAGAGGCAAAACGAATGTTTAGTATTTCAATGCTAATTTGCTATAAGAAGAAGAAGAAGAAAAAAAGAGACAAAACGACGAAGAAAATAAGAAAGACGCACGGCATGAAGACGGAAGAAAGAAGAAGGAGAAAAACGTGTTCAACAACTTCTGATTTTTATCTGCGATTGTGTACTCTTGATTGAATAATAATCTATCCTTTTTATAGGGCAGGATACCACGACTTATGTTTGATTGCCTGTGCGTAGCAATACATGTGCACATCGGTTACTGTTTGGTAAACATAATAGCTAAGCGCTACACTCGTGTAAAGTCCATGTCTGCAGTGCTGCGTACTTAAGTATATCATTCTGTTGATGTTGGCTAAGCCTCTGATGTTTGCTGAATTTTAAATTTATTAATAAGTGACAAAGCTTAACATTATTATAAAAATGATTACCTTCCATTACACGAACATACATTGAATAGCCTATGAGGTATTAAATCTTATCAAACCACACACTTGAGTCAAATGGCTTTAAATGTAATAATAGCTTAGTAATAACTCATTTTCATATTTGAAATAAGGTACGTATACTTTACTTTTTAATTTATATTTAGTGTTCATTCTTTGTGGAAAAAATAACAAGCCTTATTCTTTTAGCGTGTTATAAACTCTTTAAACTTCTCTGTTTGTGTTGCTATGACGATACATAATTAACATATTCAAAATATATTTTGATTAACAATATGTTTATTTAGTTTGTCATATGAACATAATCCATCCACATAAAAAAGGTTACAGTTTTGGACAATACTAACATGTATGAAATATTATCCACGGTAAAATACATGCAATGTGATACACATTCAAAAACATACAGGCGTCCATTTTCGTGTTGTTTCAAACAGACAGTTTAACACACAGTACACGCGTAGGCCATAATTCAAATGATGCAAGCGTATACACCACGCAGCTTAAATACTGTCTTATGTAGTAGAATGTAGTAGTATTACGGTTATGTACCCGTTATTTGCTATCGCGTTATATTTCGATGTCGGCTTAGGTCGGCATTCATCGTCAAGTTTAATCGAGTCTATACGGCTACACACGGATCTTTCCGGTACTTTTCCTATAAAATTGCTGTTTGTCATTAGAAACAATCTGTTTATTTAAGATTATAGAAATATTTAGTGTTGTATTGCTAGCTGGCTATTTTAAAAGTGGGACACTTATAAATGTACGTGAACTATGAGGAAAAATCCAATATTATAAGTTATAACCGTTTTACTGCGTAACATACTAAGTAAAAAGGTAACTGCATGAAAGATCATTCTCATAAGTGTAGCGTCCTTTTCAAATGGCGTGATCACATAACACTGATTGTAAGTAAGAAATATATATTTTTATTAACGAAATCAAGGTAATTGATTCAGTTGGCCGTCGCAAAGATGTTATTTGTCACGCATTTATGTCTATAAGATCATTTATAAATCGTAAAAATAAATACAATTACTAGTAGGCCTAATTTTGCTTTCTTCCGTTCACATTGCTCGAGAGTTCAGTGTTCATGTATCAGAATATTTACGTGTATTATGTTCTTACATAATTTTAAAATGAATACAATTAAGACAACCACCCTATGAGTACTTGGTATTACATGTTCATTTATAACAAATTAAAATTAAGATGAGCTTTGTCAAAAAAATACTAAAAATATAAGTTTATATGTGTTAAAGGGTGATTTTCCATAGAAATTGATTTTTGGTATTGTTTTAAATTGTATTATTTTCATTAAATAATAATTATGTTCAACTAAATGACATAAATGTAATCATTTATGATATCAAAATACAATTTTAATTGCTGAAAAATCAACTTCATTATTTTATTTTCATATAAAAATAACATTTTTTGGAACACTTCTGTCAAAAATGAAAAATAAATTAACTGCAAATCTTTCACATTAATTTGCAAATTGTTTTCATTCTTTTTTTCTACTGATAAATCTGTAACCGATACACAATACAAAAAATAACTGCACGTGTATGATTTGATTTTAAGATTTAATTTCTACACAGCGTGTCTTAAATAAAACGGTTCCGAGAGCGGTCCTTTGTAGCAGTTCGGTGTCAGGATTACTTAAAAATTAATATCTTTTTTATTTGACGTTAAAATGTATAATATTTGGTATGTCATTCCATTAAACTGAAACGTTGCAGGTTACGGATATAGTAACATAATTTAGGGTTGAAACGAATCTTGTTGTGGTGCACTATCTTAATATGCAGAGATATCACGTCTTAGTCATCAAACAGGTTTTGAGCAAAACATAGTTTATCTTGTGTTAGATTTATATCTTATTTATATTTTATTTCCAGTTTGTTTGTCAACTGCTTCGATAATGTAGTACAATTATGTTAATTGCATTTAGTTGTTGAATACTTAAACCAGATTTAATGTATTTGTGTACATTGTTGCCAAATATAGATAGCACTGTTAATTTAATTACTTGTCTATGTATGTATTGAAAGAAAAAATTATGTAAGCTATTTTGTTAATCATTCTAAAGAAAGAGAAACATGTAAGATTTGTTTATTCTTCATATAAAATCGTCGCACACTTTTGTGTAAAGTTACATTGATGAAAACAGTTATACAGTATTCATGTCTAGTATAAGCAAAGTTAATGAGCGCAACACAGTAGCCACACTAGTGCAATAGTGCACGGGTACTAAATTATGATACTAAAAGGTGGTTTCGAATAAATATTATACTGTTATTCAACAGCGGTTTGAAGAACAATGTTGACAGATTACTCTAACGGCTGGCTGGCTGTCTTGGCTGGCTAGCTGTCCGACTGGCTTGGATTCCGGCCGATCGATCGATATATTGATTGAGTGACTCAATCACACAATTTAAAAACCAATGATTTAATACGGATGATGGTTATGAATCTTAAGTTAATCCTTCCAAGGGCTTGCCAAAGCCGTGTTCTGCCACACAACCTTAAATCAGGAACAAGAGAGTCATAAGGCGTTAGGTCGCCTAACTGTAACAGGTTGAAACTAACCTGTTATGTGTAGATGTTGTGATAATTGCGTAACAACTGTGTTTTTTTATCTAGTTAAATTATTCTGTATAACACAGACTTATTATGGCCACACAGAACAAATTAAAGTTGTTACTATAAACATGTAACAGGTAACTCCAATAGTGGGTTATATTTTAACCAATGATCATGTTTTGAAGAAACGAAGTAGAGAATTACAACGATGTTAAAGAACCCAAAATTAAATATGAACCATACGGTTTTAGAAAATAGGATTTAAAATTTATTAACTATATAAATCTAAAAAATTAATAATCATGTGACCCTATGGCATGGTTTGTTTTGATGCCAGAGGCCTAATGAATAAACCTTAAGTCAAAGACAACTTGACAATGTTACACATAAATAATAAAGCCTTGACCCTTGTTGTTTTAGAGCAGAAGATTATAAGTTTTTCCTTTTTTTAAAACTATTTCGCGCTTCAGTGACCAAGCTATTCAATGAACTAGAACGATTTGAAAAACTTTGAAAGATGTTCATCCACGCATTATTCCGTTGAAAGTTTTTACAATCTGCCACAGAGTTAAAGAGGAGATGTCGTTAGAATAAAAGGTTTACGACCGAACCGAGCGAACCTCACGTACTGACGGACGATTGACGATGGATAAAAACAGTATCCCAAAAGCTTCCTATGAGCAATAAGATATATAATTTAAAAAATACACAAATATTATTTGTGTGAACTTAAAAGAGGCATGTGGTTCACTGGCTTAACATCTGCAATCACAACAGGCTAAACGCATGTTGTTTTTATTTTTATTTTAGCAGGCCGTAGGTTTGACTGAGAATCATGCGAAAGACAGTCTATGCATCGTGGATAACTATCAATAGCAAACATTTATACGAATAAAACATATAAATGGACATTGCGAGATCCTAGTATTAACGAAAAACGAAAAACGAAATAAGATACCATTAATTGGCATCAACACCACTGGTGGGAATTTTTTAATGCTCCCCAAAAGCTTCGCTTTATCCGTATCCGTCTGTCTTAAGTGGTTGTCTTTAAGCTTTTATTACTGAATAAGCGTTTAATTTCCACTCCCGAAAAAAAGTGAGTTTGATTGGTTTTCGCTATACCGGGGAGGTGGGATTTATTCCGCGTACATCGGCTTCCGCAGTTCGGTGAAAAATAAAAAGCCACAATAATACCCCAACCTTGCACACACACACACACACACACTGCTCTTTAATGTTGCCTCGAGGCGTTTGTATTGTGTGAACGATATTGGTAGGAACCACATATTTTCAACATATGTGTTCTGTATTCAAATTCTATACGTCTGGAACATACAATGTAAAGCTTAAGGGCCAGCTAGGTTGGCACTTGCTCTTTGGTCATCCATGGTTACACCAGGTCTTCATCTATCTATCTATCAACTGAACACTTGTGTTCTCAGAAGTTTATATAATAATTGAACTGGATCATAAACTGAGTTTACTCAACTCCAATATTGTTTAGTAAACCAACATCCGCAGATGACTTTATATGTAGTCCGATGTGCTTTAAAAACAAATAGTTATACAAGGAAGTCTTCCTTGTTGAAAACGTAAGATGAGTAGTCAAGATTTAATGTGTTATTGAAATGAAGTGTATTTAAATGGGTACATTTGCAGTAGTGTTAGTAAACGCGTCTGAGTCATTTTAAACTTCAACGTGAGAATCATTTGACACTCCAGGTAAAATAGTCATGTGTGCTGGTTTACAACCCGAGTCGGCGCAAAACGAAGCTTCTCAATACACACTGGCACAATTGTCATACGTACGAAAACACTCATGAACGCACACCAATAAAATGCACCATCAAACACCGCGCACTCGCGCACGTCTATATAAACGCACGCATAGACGCGCATGCAAACAGGTACACATGCGAGTATCGCGTGGTCAAACGTGCAAACGTGCAAGTGTACGTATGTTTGCAATACGCAACTCAATTATTCTGTATTTGTTTACTATTCTTAACAAATACAACTCTTTGTGTAATGTAAAATTTAAATTAAAATCCGGTCGGTATTTTTGTTTCGTTTAAAAGGTCCACACCCCTACAATGATCGTGCACCTGTTAGAGTTGTCTCCCTCTATTATAATTTTCTCTAAAACGTCAAATTTCTTATTGGAACTTTGTAATGTAATAACGCAATACATGAACAGAAAAATCACCGAGACCGTGAATCGTCCTCTAAATTTATGTAGTTACAAATTCAAATGCTCTTTGAATACCATATATTATACATAGAAGTTGTACTTGTCAATTACATGCAAAAGATACTTTCATGAAGGGACTCAAAATTACCATGAAGATGCATGGACGACTAATTGTTTGTACAGAAAATGCAGAAAAGAAAAATACAGTTGCTATGAAGCATAATTTAAATTCCATTTATTAACACAATAACGTAATTATGCATGCACTGGGGTGGGGTGGGGGGGAGGTTAACCTTTTTTACAAACATGTCTCTACTGAAAACAGTTTTGGACTTTCATTATTCCTATTTATATAGTTACATGACTATATTTTTAAAACATGCCAGACAATTTGATAAAATATAACTAGAAACGGCGCGGCAGATGCCGACGCGTATCCCCACGCCGCATAGATGTTATATTAAAAGGCAATTTTGGGTCGAGATAAAACGTGTTGACATAAGAGATGTTCAGTATTAAAGTGACGCCACGTCAATTGGTAAATAAATGAAGAAGTCATGTTAAAACAAAATTGTGGGCCCCACCAAACCCCCATTCTCCCCTATCTCCTCCTACACTATAAGCACTAGAACCTTAAAACTTACACACATGGTAGCTATGAGCATATGTGCGACGGTGCACTATTTGGAATTTTGATCTGACCCCTGGGTCAAAAGTTATTATCATGTGCGTCGCATGTTGTTAATAGAATGAGTTTTTTTTACCCATTTTACCCATTTATTTACCTATAACTTTTGACCCAGGTGTCAGATAAAAATTCCGTCACCGTCACCGTCGCAAATATGCTCATAGCTACCATGTGTGTAAGTTTCAAGGTTTTAGTGCTAATAGTTAGAAGGAAATATGGTCCGATAAAAAAAGCGGAGATCAATACAATATCCCCACGCTTTTAAAAGCGTGGGGATAATAATGCTTTTTTAGATACATTTGCTACACGTTTGTTCTTTTTACATACGTGCGATAAAACTGGTTAATATCATTGTAAATCAACAATCGTGCACGATTACAACATCCACACAACGTGTGTAAAAAATGATGGCACGTATCAAAATAAAATCATTCACAATTGCGTGTTTAGAATAAAGACAGCATGTGTTGAATAAGGAAGGAACGTGCAAAATATGGAAGACGTGCAGAATAAGGAAGGAACTTGCAGAATAAGGAAGACACGTGTTCTGACGTTAAGTAAAATGTATCAAGAAAACCAGTAAAATGAAATTGTTATTTCGAAGCCTATGAGGTCTTTCTACAAACACATGAAAAGTAAAATAGTATAATAACATAAAAAGCCGTGTAGTGTGCAGTATAATTATTGCACTTATAGTGTACGCCTATTCTAAAACACAAGAGTGTAACAAAAATAAATCATATATTATTAGCGTATATACATGAGGGCCGTAAGTTATACAGGATTGGTAAAATCAACAAATTTAAATTAATATAAATTGTGGGGGCTAAGCTAATAAGTATGCGAAAGTAAACTAATAATTGTGAATTTCGTCGAATTTGCGCCCTTTAAATGAATCAACGCGCAACAGTGCCATATATGAAATTAATTATTGTAATGTAGACTTGGCGAAGACTAATGTCGGATTAAAGAATGAANTATATATAATACAAGTTTTCCAAAAGCATTTCACACTTCAACAGTCAATATAAGCATCATCAGATATTTAGGTGTTTGTTACAAGCATGCATAAATGTATGTTTTGACAGATTTACTTGTCATAAAATTGTCATAAAATCGATAAGTTTATACAACTGACCTGACTGTATCTTTCATTACACGAACATACATTTAATAGCCTATGAGGTTTCAAATCTTATCCAACCACAAACATAAGTCAAATGGTTTTAAATGTAATAATAGCTTAGTAATAACTGATTTAGATATTTGACATAAGTTACGTATACTTTACTGTTTAATTTATATTTAGTGTTCATTTTTTGTAGAAAAATTACAAGCCTTATTATTTGAGCGTGTTACAAACACTTTAAACTACTATGTGTGTATAACTATGACGATAAATAATTAACATATTTAAAATCTATTTTGGTTAACAATATGTTTATTTAGTTTGTCTCATGAACATAATCCATCCACATAAACACAGTTAAAGTTTTGGACAATACTTACAAGTATGAAATATTATCCACGGTAAAATCCATGCAATGTGATACACATTCAAAAACATACAGGCGTCCATTTTCGTGTTGTTTCAAACAGACAGTTTAACACACAGTATAAGCGTAGGTCATAATTCAAATGATGCAAGCGTTTACACCACGCAGCTTAAATATGGCAATATTCAGTAGAATGTAGTAGTATTACGGTTGTGTACCCGAAATTTGCTATCGCGTTATATTTCGATGTCGGCTTAGGTCGCAATCATCGTAAAGTGTACTCGAGTTTATACGGCTACACACCGATTTTTCAGATTTACTTTTTCTGTAAAATTGCTTTTTGTCACTAGAAAAACTCTATTTATTTTAAATTATAGAAATTGTTAGTGTTGTATTGCTAGCTGGATTTTTAAAAGTGAGAAAACGTCCAATATTATAAGTTATAACCTTTTTACTGCGTAACATAATGAGTTAATAGGCAACTGTATGAAAGATCATTCTCATAAGTGTAGTGTCCTTTTCAAATGGCGTGATCACATATCATTGATTTTAAGTAAAAACAAACTATTTTTACTAAGTAAATCATGGTAATTATTTCAGTTTTCGCATTGATATTATTTGTGACGCATGTATGTCTATAAGATCATTTATAAATCATACAAAAATAAACACAATTACTAATAGGCCTAATTTTGCTTTCTTCTGTTCAAATTGCTCGAAGGCTCAGTCTTCATGTATCAGAGTATTTACGTTTATTATGTTCTTAAATAAGTATGTATAATATGAATAAAATTAAGACATCCACCCTGTGAGTACTTGGAATTACATGTTTATACGTGTTAAACAGTGATTTTTCCGTAGCAATTGACTTTTGGTATCGTTTTAAATTGTATTATGTTAATTTTTTATAATAATCATGTTCAACTAAATGACATAAATGTATCATTTATGATATAAAAATACAATTTTAATTGTTGAAAAAATCAACTTCATTGTTTTATTTTCATATAAAAATAACATTTTTTGGAACACTTCTGTCAAAAAATGAAAAATCAATAAACTGCAAATATTTCACATTAATTTGCAAACTGTTTTCATTCTTTGGTTTTTTTACTGATAAATCTGTTACACATACTCAATACAAAAAAATAACTGCACGTGTATGATTTGATTTAAAGATTTAATTTGTACACAGCGTGTCTTAAATATAACGGTTCCGAAAGCGGTCCTTTGTAGCAAGGTGTCAGGATTACTTAAAAATTAATATCTTTTTTATTGACGTTAAAACTGATAATATTTGGTATGTCATTCCGTTAAACTGAAACGTTGCAGGTGACTGATATAGTAAAATAATTAAGGATTGAAACGAATGTTGTTGTGGAAACACTACCTTAATATGCAGAGATATCACTCCTAACAGATCAAACCGCTTTAAGCAAGACATAGTTTATCTTGTTTTAGATTTATATCATATTTCCAGTTTATGTGTCAACTGCTTCAATAATGTAGTACAAGTATGGTTATTACCTTTAGTTGTTAAATACTTAAACCATATTTATTTGTGTACATCGGTGACAAATTTAGCACTGTTAAATGTAATTACTTTTCTATGTGGATATTAAAAGCAATATGTATATACGCTATTTTATGCATCATTCTATAGAAAGGGAAACATGTTAGTTTTGTTCATCCTTCATATAGAATCGTCGCACACTTTTGTGTAAATTTACATTGATGAAAACAGTTATACAGTTTTCAGGTATAGTATAAGCAAAGTTAATAAGCGAAACACAATAGCAACACTAGTGCAATAGTGCACGGGTACTTAATTATGATACTTAAAGGTGGTTTCAAATAAATATTATACTGTTATTCAACAGCGGTTTGTAGAACAATGTTGACAGATTACTCAAACGGCTTGCTGGCTGTCTTGGTTGGCTAGCTGTCTGACTGGCTGGCATTCCGGCCGATCGATCGATTAATTGATTGACTCGATCACACAATTTAAAAAAAAAAGAATGATTTAATATGGATCATGGTTATGAATCTTATGTTAATGCTTCCCAGGGCTTGTCAAATCAACCCAAAACAGGAACAAGAGAGCCAACGGCCTTAGGTCACTAACCTGAGACAGGTAGAAACTAACCTGTTATGAGTAGATGTTGTGATAATTGAGTAACAAATGTGTTTTTTATCTAGTTTTATTATTCTATATAACACATACTTAATATGTTCACACAGTATTATAACAATTTAAAGTTGTAACTATAAACATTTAACGAGTAACCCCAATTTTGGGTTAATATTTATCCAATGAGCATGTTTTGACAAAACGAAGTAGAGGATTACCACGATGTTAAAAAAACAATATTAAATATGAACCTTGCAGTTTTAGAAAATAGGATTTTAAAATGTATTAGCTATATAAATCTAGAAAAATGATAATCATTTGACCCAATGGCATGGTTAGTTTCGATCCCAGGGGGGGGCATAATCGAAAAAACCTAGTCAAAGACCACTAGACGATGTTACACACAAATAATAAAGCCCTGACACATGTGGTTTTAGAGCAGAAGATTATTTATGATTTTCCTTTTTTAAACTTTGTTTGCGTTTCGGTGACCAAGATATACAATGAACTGGAACTATTTTAAAAACTTTGAAAGATTGTCACCCACGCATTATTCCTTTGAAGGTTTGTACAATCTGCCACAGAGTTAAGGAGGAGATGTCGTTAGAATAAAAGGTTTACGACCGAACCTAATGCACCTCGTGCACTGACAGACGACGGACGATAGACAAAACAGTATCCTAAAAGATCCCTATGAGCAATATGATTAAAAAAAATTCACACGTATTATTTGTGTGGAATTAAAAAGAATAATGTGGTTCACTGGCTATAAACATGCAATCACCACAGGTTAAACGAATGTTTTTTTGCAATTTAAGCAGCCCGCAGGTGTGACTGAGAATCATGCGATAGACAGTCTATTAATCGTCGATCACTCTTCATAACAAAAAAATAAACGAATAAAACATATAAATGGACATTGCGAGATCCTAGTATTAAGGAAAAACGAAAAAAGAAGGAATATACCATTAATTGGTATCAACAAAACTGGTGGAAACTTTTCATGCTCCCCAAAAGCCTCGCTTTATCCGTATCCGTCTGTCCGAAGTGGTTGGTACTAAGCTTTCATTACTGAAAAAAGCGTTTAATTTCCACTCCCGGCAAATGTGAGTTTAATTGGTTTTCGCTATACCGAAGAGGATTTATTCCTCGTACATCGGCTTCCGCCGATCGTACAAAACATTAAAAGCTTCAAAACAAAATTCGCCCCTACTTTCGTGAGTCTAGTAAGTTTATTTGCTAGGAATGCTTGGGCACACCCAAAGTCATCACATTATGCAACCTAATATGTAGAAAGACCTCATAGGCATCGAAATACACACACACATACAAGCATGCATGCGCGCGCATCTTCTCCTCATATATATTGTGTGTTTCTCGACAACCACTAACCAAAATACAAAACAACCTATAGACCTTATGTTATAGATCAATCCGTCTGCATCACAGGCTTGTAGTGCCCTAAACATACCCGCAATGAATGTGTACTTTAAGGTTTAACCGTTACTAATCAGATGCACCACTTAAGGATTTTGTTAGTGTATTTGCAGTTTTTGGGTCTGTTGGATGCATGTGAAACCAACCTTGCAACCCCAACCTCGCACACACCCACTGCTCTTTAATGTTGCCTCGAGGCGTTTGTATTCTGTGAGCGATATTAGAAGGAACCGCATATTTTCAACATATGTTTTCTGTATTAAAATTCTAAACGTCTGGAATATACAATGTAAAGCTTAGGGGCCAGCTAGGTTGGCACTTGCTCTTTTGTCATCCATGGTTACACCAGGTCGTTCTCTATCTATCAATTGAACATTTGTGTTGTCAGTAATTTATATAATAAATAATTAGATGTAGACACAATTTAAGGGTTATAATATTTGAAATGAGACAATTTTAGAAAAATGTGATGCTGGAGTACTGGAGTTTAGCTGGCAAATTGCGCTGGAATAATAACGTCATGACGACAAAAGCGACGTTATTTCACAGAAAAACTGTGAAAAATATTATTAATGTTCACTGTTATTTTGCACTATATGAAAAAGTGAGTTGTCGTTTTTTCCATCAATTATATTTCCATATACCCTATAGAAAAGCATTAAATAAACTGGGCTAGGTCACCCGTTTATAAAACTTAAAATCCCAGTAATGAATTTTTGTACTCGAATATTTTCTTAGAAAGGAACTTTAGTTACATTTTAGATTAGTTAAAAGAGCAGTGTGAAATTCAGGTTAAAGATGAAGTTTTATTTAAATAATTATATAAACATTTTAAATAAAATAACAAGATACATTAATGTATGAACTGTAGTATTGTGACTAGTGTATAAAAGCATTTATGTGTAAGCAAACCATACATTGCAAGAACCATTGCATTTATACTGACCGTATATTTCCTTACAAAACATACATAACTTATTCCTTAATGTACAAACACTCACATAACACATCAATATAAATGGAAGAGTTTGCAGATCCAATCACTGTCTCATTCCTGGACGTGACCATTGTGTATTTTACTTCACATGAGTATGTGCCTTGATCTCAAGTCTGGATGTTTGCCAGTGAGAGTGTTTGGCCCTAAGTAGAACCAGAAGGTCGAGTCCATCTCCACGTGTTAGGGGTGGGATTACTTGTACTTGAACACCTTTTAGTCGAGTTGGTGCCTTTCACTACCTTGATATTTCTAGGCAGTAGGGATGAGCTTGAACCGACATCTTATTTGGGAGTAGTTGGTGGATCTATATTATTAAATAAGTATATAAACACTAATAATAATAACGTTATATATATGTAAGAGTATATGTATGATTGTTTATCGTTTTTAACAGGAAATTCATATAACAGTACTATCTTACACAAACTCTTGATGTTCGAGCCGTACTCTGTGTACCAGCCAAAGAATGACTGGATGTACATGTACATGTCTGTTCAGAGCTACTGGCCACCCAGATGATCCTCGAGTAAACTGTTCCAGATTCAGATGATGGGCTGTCGATATTGCCGTTGTAGCAGTTGTTCCATGTGAGTGTGGCTCGAGGGTACCCACCAGTAACTGAACACGTCAGAGTCTGTTGTGTTTCTCTTATTGCAAAAAAATCGCTGCAAGAGAAGCTTTCTATACGGGGTGGACTGTCTGGCGGAACTGACAAAGTACATTATATAAAGACTGATACAACGTTGACCTCTCGATAACCCAATTGTTATACGTATAGCTATTTGTTAAGTACATTAAGATTAATGATTAAAACTGCCAAAACCTGTACAGTTACATAATGGATGATGTTGAAAAAAAAATGTATTTATTTAACTGCAGAATTGGATAGTATTATTACTCTTGCAACAACACATTTGTTTCAATAAAAGAGATTATTTACACACGATACATGCTCCAGATAAAACTAGAACAACACATTGATGAGATAGAATGTAATAAATATAAGCATTTCAATAAATAAATCGAATCACTCTAATAGAGTTGCAAAAATAATTAGGATTTGTGGATCCGAAAATATTCAGTTTGAATTGATTTATTAAAATATTAAGTTAACTATTCTATTCTATTCTACTTTGAACAGTTACAACGATTTTAGTCTTATTGCGGATGTGGTCCTTTTTTCAAGGTACGGTACATCATTAGTATATTAAGTGTTTTACAGAAACCATTAAACAGTTGATATTATAATTGTCATAATTTCTGTATAATGCCCAATATTAAATAAATGTGCATTATATACACCGTACAGACATTAACGTTAAGTAGAGGAGTAAATAAACTTAAATTGGTGTCAATAGTTGGTATCCGTATTTTAAGGAAATTTGCCAGTACTTACATCTCTGCGTTATTCATAGATTTAATAAAACTCATGAAAACGTATCAAGCATGTTTTAGTTACTAAAGAACACATTCAAACCGATAACTATGACCTTTATTAGTTTTAAAACTTTACTTTGATTCCTAATGTTACTGATAACAAGAGGCCCTTAAGCGCTCACCTTAGTTTACAGTTGATTGCCTTTACATGATAGCATATACGCACTTAGTAAGAAACAAAAGGATTGACCTAAATGAACACGATTTCAATAAAGTACTGATGCCCAAACATTCCACGTATGTCTTAAAACTCCGCTTACATGTATGTCAAACAAAAGCTGTTTATGGACATATTTTACTTCTGACTTCTAAGTGTGACCTCGACCATTGCGGTTGTGGGACAGGTTATACACGTAACACTCAGTCTCCTTGGTAGTCAATTTGGTAAGTTGTCATAAAATGGAATGATGAATGCAAAAGTTACAGACTGTAAAAGCTGTTTTGAAGCCCAAATATAACTTTTGACCTCTAAGAGTGACCCTAACCTCTGAGTTAGGGAGACATATTTTACACTCGAAATGCCATGTCTTCAGAGTTGTCATTGGTGGTAAGTTGATTTAAAATAGCATGATGAATGACCAAGTTATACTACCAATAAGTTATTTTATAATTTGATCTTTAAAATGTAATTTTGACCTTTGAGGAAGGGAGACAATAGTAAGGCGCTACATGTTGTCGTATTATGAGATGCATTGATGCCACGTTATTTTGAAATCCAGCAATATGCGGCAAGTTGTGACTAAAAAAGTAGTCTCCTTATGTTCGTCATGTGGTGGTTCATTATCATTAAACAAAATGACAAATGAAAAAGGAAACGTCCAATAATTTTAGTCATTTGATTTAGATAGTACATGTTGTTGTTTTTTTTTAATTTGGACAGACAGACGGACAGATAGACATGACGGACATAGAGAAAACATATAGTCGTCTCCGATGAAACCTTTAGGTCACTATGTTATATGACGTTCTAACATTGAACTTGCACTGATAATTATGCCTCGTCTTCTTCTTATCTTATGTGACAATCTTTTATCTGTTCGGTTTGTATACGCAGTACTAGATTATATGTATTTGACTAACAATGGTAATTTAGCCTTAACGTAAAGACTGTTTGCCAACACAATACATTTAATGTAAATACTTATCTAGTGAATGCAAAGTGTTATCACTAGGGTTGTTAGCTCTTGTGTTATACAAACGACTGATATCAAACTTACACTGAACGTTAAAAAGTATCTGTCGTGACGTCATGCTGGCTCCTCCACTGCTCGCAGTACAATACATACCAACTCCATTGTCTTCCTTGCTGGGACTGAACATGAGTATACCAGTAGTTGTCACAGTACCGTCAGAGTTAAGAGAGTTTTGGGAACTGCTGGATGGAATTGGGTTGCAAATAACTCCTGAACTCTTCTTGTGCCATACTATTGTAGCACTGGGCATTGAACGTGGAACTGTACATTCGAAGGTGGCCGGCTGAGACACCTTGATTGTTATGACAGCAGTTGAAGGACTGAGTTCTACGCTTGTGACTGGGACTGCATACACACATGTGAACTAAATAATTATGAACTGATACAACAAATATGAACTCTGGTATAAAAACATCAAGCAACACAACACATGTGGATATCATTCGCCAAGAGAACTTACCAATAATTAACCAACACATACAAAATACATATCTTGGGATAAGCGTATTGAAATCGTAAAAATCAGTATCTTTTTGTTCAATTTGTATTCCGTTTATTGAACCTTTACACACAAAGCATATTTTTATCTCGATGCTAACTCTTTGCTTAATTCACATTAACTATTACAAATCATAAGATTGTATCATATCAATATTGTTTAAAACTAATCATTCTTGTTAATGGACTTATTTTACGCTGTTGATTATTAGATTAACCCTCTAATTACCTTTAACAAGCATACAATCCATGGCACATACATGTATATAACAAGCATGTATGCGGACAATTACATGTACAAACACATTCTAACCTTGTACGCTGATAGCAACAGTATTGCTGATTCTCCATTCACTAACTGAGAATGCTCCACACACCCATATCTCAAAATGGTTACTGGGAGTCACATTATTCACTGTCAGTGTATGTGTGGTTGTGTTGGGACAACTGTAACTGTACAGTGTTGGGTTGGGTCGCAAACCAGGAGTAGTAGGCACACATGATGGGATATCTATTTGCCCGATTGTAGTCCATGGTGCACTACTGTTTGCTTGTCTGTTCCACATAAATGCCAATGGGTCTGCTGAGTACTGACAGGTGAGAGTTAACTGAGAACCTTCTATCCCTGCTGGGACTGACAGCTGAAACTGAAACTGAAAACTGGTTTATTTGCTAAAACGCCTATTTCTACATTTAAAACATATTCAATGGCGTTGTACATAATCTATATAAATAAAACTGTATAAATGACAAATAAAGTAAACAAATTTAAAATATAAAAATAAAATAAGAATTATATCAAACTAAAAACTAAAGTTGTCATATCACAATATCTTAAAACCAGTTTAGATATAGAATAATAATATTGATACAGATAAATATTAATCTTCTAGTTTACTATCACAAATGTTCACCATTTTTTACAGTTCATTGACTTGTTAAAACAATGAGAAATAGTCTTTAAAAAGGTGCGTTTTCAGATTTCTTTTAAAACATTCAATGGAGGAGAGTTGTTTCAGGCTTAATGGTAGATTATTCCACAGTTTGGGTCCAATTGTGCTAAAACTTCTGTCACTAAATATTTTGCGTTTATTGAATGGCACGGTGTAACAATCGATGCAGGACTCTGATGATCTGGTGGAACGTCGTTGGACTTTTGGTGTTAACAGTTCAATCAAATATGTTGGCGCATTTCCTGTATGACAGTTGAACATGTAAGTGAGAATTTTAAAGTTAATTCTAGCTTTGATTGGCAGCCAATGTAAATCGTAGAGTGCCTGCTTAGAACTGTCTCTTCTTCTGCGATTCAAGACTAACTTAGCGCACATGTTCTGAATTCGTTGTAGTTTTGATAAATCACTGTCAGGAATCCCATACAAAATGACGTTACAATAGTCCAGGTGCGAAATTACTAAGGAGAGAACGAGGGTTTCGGTTGCATCTTCTGTCAGGTATTTGCGAATACTTTTGATCTTAAAAAAGTTCAACATTGCATTTCTGCACTTGATCTTTATGTGTTCTTTAAAACTCAAAGTGTCATCCAAATATGCCCATAAGTATCTGATGGTATTATGTTTCTCGATTTTTGCACCACAAATGTCAATCTCCTGGATGGTTAACTTGTTCAACTGTAGGTAGGTGTAGACAGCGTTGGCATGTTGGACTGTGCGTCTTAAATATAAAACGACAAGTAAATGTGTTTAATCATACAGCCACGACAGCAGAGAAGCGCGTTAATAGTCTAATTGTTTTCTGGTGATATTAAACGCTTACGGTAGGTTCGGCGATCATATTAGTATACAGTAGTCACAGAACATTTAATTATGTACAAATTTGTAATGTTTATATGACTTTTTAAACTGAAAACATGTAGACATTTGACCTATGGTTAATGAGCGAAAAAGGATTTTCTCGTTTAAATATGCTCTATATGAAACCACTTATTGTATGGCATGAACAATTCAACGAAATGTCCTTGAATGAAACGAAATGTCCTTGAATGAAATATACGCAAACAACTTACCAACTATTATTTATGTGGGCGATGGATTGGACCGTTACAGGATTTGATTTATCAAGATGGAAAGATAACATGAACACCGCCGAATCTTTCTACACATCAAGGACGTAAGACCCAAGCAGTTGAACACTTATAAATGCGGATTAATGTTTCTTGAGATTCTGAGAGATAAACCGATAATCGACTTAACCCATTAAATTGATTCATATCAACTCATTTTCGCGCCAAGATTTGTTATTGCGATATCAACTTTGAAATCTGACATTGAATCAAACGAGCAAATATAAAGTAGTTTTATAGCCGGTTTGAATATTCCTAAATAAACGTGCCCATATAAAAAAAAGTTACGTATATGCTTGCCTTTGATAACTCCATCTGTATAATAATCTTAGGTACCTAAATATTCAAGTTTAAACGGGGCACGAATGTACCACTAGTAAGATAGAGTAAACAATATATGAGGAAACCGGGATTCGAACAAAGTCTCTAAGGTTTTAAAGGCTTAAGCCGACATAAGTTAGCAATAACTGCTGGTTCCGATTGTGTCTGTCGTTTTACATAAATTAAATGACCCAATTTGATGCCAGCATTTTAAACGGATAAAAAAGTAAACCTTTTGGGTTGGTGTTTGTTTTCATTTCAACTGGTCATTTCTGGTAAACCAAATTGCATACAAAATGTATTTCTGTTTCCATTATGTTATTCCGCTCCTTTATATAGCATACACCTTTATGATATCTATGTTAATGCGAAACATGTGGCATACACATGACACTGTGTTAATTTTGTCGATATGAAAGTATTTGGACATTGTTCACAAATCGATTTATAGATTTATTTCGTTCCTCGCTTCATTCGTTTTCAACATTTTGTCAGCAATAATTATCCGTTTATGATGTGCTTTTAATTTATAATTGTGCATAGTGATTTATAGATTTAACAACCTGCTTACATTTGATTCTGTAAGGAAAAGCCATATAAACAAAATATGTATTTTCAAAGTTGTAAAATATTGTTTAGGTGTGTTTGTCGACTCACTTGATTTTTAATAATTAATTTAATTATAATTTATCTTTCAACTTGCATTTTATTAATGTTGTTGTTTTTAAAGGAGCTTATCGCCGGTAGTATAGTTTTTAAACAATATAGCAATTGTTTCGAAAAAATCGGTTTTCTGGTTAGCTTGTTTCACATAGGGTAATTTAAGTTTGTTGTTCGATTAATCGAAATTAGCATTTCAGGTAGCTTTTATATCTCGAATATAGGTAACAATAATAATATGTGATTTTTTTCTATTTAATTGGGAAATTTAGTGGACCATTTTAACAACATATCATTTTATATCATTTATCGGTTATTATTTCATAGCACCACCTAGTTCTGTTATAGTGTTTAAAAATGAGTATTGAAACCCGCGTCTTTTTACGGCGGAATTTTTTAACCCCACCTTGTCAAACAAATAATTTCTGCCCGCTAACCTATTCAATTTATATCTCATCTCTTACCGAGTACCTGTTATTAAATGTGTTAAAATAACAATATTACATTTTCTTTATTATATCATTTATGTTTAAGTTTTTCAAGTACGGATATGTTTTTTTAAGACAGTCATTAAATTAATAATTGCAATTACAAAATGATCTTATGACGTTCATTTTTTTTCCGTTTTCAACAGTGTATCAGTTATATCACGGCGGTCAGTTAACCAACTCACACTTCTCCTCTGTGAGCTGGTTTACCATTACTTAGTAGACATACTAATGCCAGTAACTGACAACTAACTGCCTTTCTTGATTTAGAGAAAGTTACAAGGTACGTGGCCGGGCAGGGGATCGAACCCGCTCTCCTCGAAATTGTAGTTTAGCGCTGTACCAACTGAGCCGGTCAGACTGTAGTATATTTCATGTGTAGATGGGTATGCGTACATGATATAATAAGCATATATTAATTGTAGTAAAACGAACGAACACAAAGTAACTATACATTTACAGGGCAGTGATTTCAATGATGAAATTGAGAGCTTATATTTTCTTTGATTGTTAATTGGTAAATGCTCAACTTTAAGAGTGTTTCCTGAACATAAAGTAAGGAGGTTATTTTGTTGAACAAGTAATAAAATCTACTTTGCAAAGTTAGTTTAATTTATAAAAGCTATATTATAATTCAGGTCGCACACTTGAATTAACATAACAGCTTTCTGCCAATCGTTGTAATATAACTTATTTGGACCTCAACTAATCCCTATTCTCAAAACCAGCTATATGCTTACTGCTATATGCTTACTGCAATGTGTTTACTGATATATGCTTACTGCTATATGCTTACTGCTATATGCTTACTGCTTTATGCTTACTGAAATATTCTTACTGCTATATGCTTACTGGTATATGCTAACTGCTATATTCTTACTGCTATATGCTTACTGTTATATGCTTACTGCTATAAGCTTACTGCTATATGCTTACTGCTATATGCTTACTGCTATATTCTTACTGCCATATGCTTACTGCCATATGCTTACTGCTATATGCTTACTGCTATATTCTTACTGCTATATTCTTACTGCTATATGCTTACTGCTATATGCTTACTGTTATATGCTTACTGCAATAAGCTTACTGCTATATACTTACTGCTATATGCTAACTGCTATATGCTTACTGTTATATGCTTACTGCAATAAGCTTACTGCTATATGCTTACTGCTATATGCTTAATGCTATATGCTTACTGCTATATGCTTACTGCTTTATGCTAACTGATATATTCTTACTGCTATATGATTACTGCTATATGCTTACTGCTATATTCTTACTGCTTTATGCTTACTGCTATATGCTTACTGCTATATTGTTACTGCTATATGCTTACTGCTATATGCTTACTGCTATATGCTTACTGCTATATACTTACTGCTATATTCTTACTGCTTTATGCTTACTGCTATATGCTTACTGTTATATGCTTACTGCTATATGCTTACTGTTATATGCTTACTGCTATATGCTTACTGCTATATGCTAACTGCTATATTCTTACTTCTATATGCTTACTGCAATGTGGTAATACTGCTATATGTTTACTGCTATATGCTTACTGCTATATGCTTACTGTAATATGCTTACTGCCATATGCTTACTGCATTGTGCTAATACTGCTATATGCTTACTGCTATATGCGTACTGCTATATGCTTACTGCTATATGCTTACTGCTATATGCTTACTGCTATATGCTTACTGCTATATTCTTACTGCTTTATGCTTACTGCTATATGCTTACTGCAATTTGCTTACTGCCATATGCTTACTGCAATGTGCTTATACTGCTATATGCGTACTGCTATTAGCTTACTGCTTTATGCTTAATGCTATATGCTTACTGCTATATGCTTACTGATATATGCTTACTGCTGTATGCTTACTGTTATATGCTTACTGTTTTTTGCTTGCTGATATATTCTTTCTGCTATATGCTTACTGCTGTATGCTTACTGCTATATTATTACTGCATTATGCTTACGGCTATATGCTTGCTGCTATATTCTTACAGCTATAGTCTTACTGATATATGCTTACTGCTATATTCTTACTGCTATATTCTTCCTGCTATATGCTTACTGCTATATGATTACTGATAAATGCTTACTGCTAAATGCTAACTGCTATATGCTTACTGCTATATGCTGACTGCAATGTGCTAATACTGCTATATGTTTACTGCTATATGCTGACTGCTATATGCTTACTGCAATATGCTTACTGCCATATGCTTACTGCATTGTGATAATACTGCTATATGCTTACTTATATATGCGTACTGCTATATGCTTACTGCTATAAGCTTACTGCTATATGCTTACTGCTATAAGCTTACTGTTTTATGCTTACTGCTATATGCTTACTGCTATATGCTTACTGCTATATGCTTACTGATATATGCTTACTGCTACTTGCTCACTGTTATATGCTATCTGTCCTATTCTTACTGCTATATGATAACAGCTATATTCTTACTGCTCTATGCTCTTGTGTCACATGAATACTCGCATATTGACACAAACTTGAATTTCACTTTAACTTAAGGATGTACTCGGCAGTTTAAATAATGTTTCGTAACAAACATAATTTCTTAAGTTATAGATGTTTGATATAGCAATTTTTTTATCAGAACGTCGAGGATGAATCATTTCAATCCAACTATGTAGTAAATGATCAAAAACACCACCACTTAAAGCTGATATGTTAAGGCCTTGTTTGAGTTTTTAAAATTCTAATAATATGTGTTGCTATTCGAGTTCGAATGAGTGTTTTGCATATCATTTTGTATACGTTACGATTTTAATAATAATTTGTATATAAGCAAATACATTTTATTGACATGTTTAAAATATATGATGAATGAATAATATTCTTATTTTAAGGCGATCCGTTTCAAACAAACACGTCTAACTTGCGAACAGATATCTTCAATTATATGGATTAATTGTCAGTTTTACCCGTAACTCAAGACATGTCTAGTCGTTAAAATCACGCGATAAAAAAGGTTTGTGTGGTCTTTGGGATGCTGGTCGATCCTTATTGAGCAATTTGGGGAACACAAATTGCAAAATCATATTTCTTAGCTTCATAATATTTTATTTCTTGTTGATATCCCCTTATTTGATATCCATCCTGTTTTATTCGACTTTTCGAACAAAACATACATCTATTGCTCAACCGGTGTAACAGTAAAACATATTTGCGTGAAACCATACTTCCGCGTGCGTCCTTAAACCAACATTCACAAACTCATGCATTTAGGTAACTTTTTTGCATCGTTTAAATAAGCGGAAAATAATATTAACTGAGTTCTGAATAACAATTATTTACACACAAGAGGTGAATAAGCATTATATTAAAAATAAAATTTGATTCTATAGTTTTTTTTCAACTCGTGAACAGAGAAAATAAATGTGTACTTTAATACGTTTATATAAATATGACAATGAAAATATATGTTCATTTGATGTAAAGTAAATTTAATTATCTACCGAAATCAACACATATTCTATACATTTTATAAAAGGTAACAAACAAATATCTTACCAGTTGAAACAACCATAATCACAGTCAACACAGCGAAGTTAAGCATTTTCAATACAGGATGGGACACGTTAACTTGCCTGTATAGAAATGGACTGTGAAATTGTTTTCGCTATTGTATTCGTATCAAGTATTTCTAATCACAATCAAATTCTGAATCAACAGCGCAACCAATATCATGTCGACTCTTTAAAACTTACCCGGGGGGTATACTTCATTCTACAACCCACGAAATAGCCAACGTGGCTAAACATACCACTAAATATATGTGAACAGACGATTAATAATTTCCAAAAATAAACAAACACTGATTATAGAAAAATGACTTTATTGTAAAACCAATAGCGGCATACTTGTCAAACCATGGTTGATTTAATAATCAAGCAAATGTCAGTCTAAATTAACATACGTTTAATTATGAATTGTACGTGTACGCATTGTCTTAGTCTTAAATAGTTAAAGCAAATAAGCAAAACCATGTTTATGATCGACTGGCTAACTATTTCGAATAGTTATTTAATTTCAAAACGTAACGAGGGTAGTTTTCTAATTGCATCGAAACATGTAAAGTAAAATAGAATAACACCGCAAAGCAATAGTTATTAACATATGCCTATACCTTGACCAACCTTTATGTATTTATTTCATTAGATTATTGAAATAAACATCCGGTACACTTGGGTGCTGCAGTTATCAGCATAGTTTATTAATGCCCCATTAACACTCAAAATGAACGAATATTTCGTACATTATTTCGTAAAATAAAGTTGTCCTTATAGCAATAACCAAAATTGTAATGCGAGGTGTGGTCTGGTATCATAGATTTAATAAGATACAAAATGTTCTTTTTTGTGGGACAATATATTCAACACATGTTCATGAGCCATTGCAATGTTCGTGTGTCGCATGAATAGATATCGTTGCGGGAAATTAAAATAGAATATATTTTGCCACAAAAAATAAGAACGAACATTTTGTATCTGGTTAAATCTATGTTTAGATTTTTTCGGATAAATTCAATTACACAGACACTAACCGAATAGTCTCTGTGTGTATGTCTTTGGTTTAAAAGGTTCATGATGAATGATGAAGTTATGGCCCATACAACTGTTTTTATGGCCAAATTTTAATTTGTTACCTCCAAGTGAGACCTTGACCTGTGACGTAAAAAGATACCGGTTGGTGATACACGCCGGTAGTAACAGTGGTAGGTTATTTTAAAATTGCATTATGACTGAATGGGCGAGTTTTCCCAAATCCTTTAAATCATGATCGTTGGCGGCCTTGACCAATATCGATTTTGATAAAACATGGTCAGAATTGTTTTCTCGACAATATCACCACATTGTTGGAAATGAATGTTAGTATTTCATGGCACGAAAGTAATTCTTTTAACATTATTTACTTACTTACTTTATGTGCACAACGCTACACACGATCAACATAAAATAAAGATTCTCTTACTTCATCGTGAAGGCCGTGGAAACCCTGGTTTGATTAATGCAGGTGCATAAAGTGTCGTCCCAGGTTACGGTAGCTTGTGCATTCCGCACATTCTGATCAGGGACGACACTTTCCGCATAGACTGGATTTTTGTGTAGAACAGACTTCTTTTAAACGAAAAGTTTCAGTGGGTTCTCGGTGACCCATATTTATATTCTTTAAATTCCGCCATCTTGAATGGCGTAGAAAAATCGTCGCTATTTGAGGGCATGCTGCCGAAATTCATCTTTGGAAGAAAAAAAAATCGGTTTACGGTACGGTAACAGATGACGGACGATTAACGCCATTGTCCGTCCAATATAAAGAAGTGAAACTCCAAAAGCTGCAGCAGTATTGCATTTCTATCATACACACCTTCGTGGTCCTTTATTTATGGCAAGGAACCAATTGCCAAAACGGTACAGTACGGCACAAAACAATATATACATATTGTAGAAAAAGCCGGATTCACCGCCTTAGAACGGTCAATGCTAAGCACTGGGGGTTTCAACCGGTTATAGAGCGCTCAACCTCACACTTGGCCCAGCAATATTCATGAAACATATTAGTGTAAATAAAATTTAATCTCATAGCATTGCAACTCAAATTAAACCGTAATAAAAGGGAATTAAAACGCATTCAATTTAATTACTATTTAATTATTCAATGGTTAGAAGGAGACCAGAGCAACAGGGTTACAACTTTTTGAGTCAAATCCAAAACACACGAGTGTAAAATGTGTCCTCTTGGTAAAGCAAGTTTTGTGATTATGTATTTTACAGAGAGTGAGTAGGACATTATAGATTTGCTAGTCAGCGAGACAATATTTCAGCATATGAATAATTGAATACCAGAAATATCAGGAGAGAAAGTTTTGCAATTCTTCTGTTTTGTTTCAATTGTCATTACGCTACAGGTTGGACAATACATTATAGGGACTTGTTCACAGTAAGGCAAAATGACAATTTTCTAAAAAGATCGTCATGGATTCAAACAATAATGTATATATTATATTCAAACAAGCAAAATAACACACCTTTCTAAAAAAATAAAAGTTCGTGTATTTATAATCATGAATCGAAATCGAACAAATAGAAATACGCTTGTAACGCTTTTCAACGCTAATGTAGCAAAATCGTGTATTACCGAAATAGCGTGATTTATTATGCCACTAATGCACATTTACATTGGAGACGCTGACATGATAATTTAAAGTGTTATCGGATACCCCATCCGATAACGCTTTTGTGCTCCGCCCATCAATATCCGGTTTTAAACTCCGCCAACATTTGATTTAGTCAGTGATTTAACTGATTTTTTTTACGTTCTATGTTTTAGCCCCGCCCATTCTAAGAACTACTTTTTTGTAGACGTGGAATCTCGCTTATTTTGTTAAAATGTAAACAAACATAGCGATTCATATTTTATTCAGAACATCAATAAACAAGAATTTTTTTTTTTTTTCAAAAAACAAAACTAGAACACTTTATAAATTATACATCCATAGGGAAATATGAATAAAATGAGCATTAATCAATGGAAAATACAAATTTGCACCGCTGCCGTTCTGCTGCAGATGAACACAAATTAAAACAGTGATACACATTTAACTGAACACAATTAGACTTACTGTATTGCGTTTTAAATTATAAAAAAAACATAACAAATTTAATCAAAAGAAGAATTTATGACAAATATTCACTAAACATCTTGTCTTAGATTTTATAAAAAAAAATATATTCTACTTTACATTGCTTTCCTTTTTTTGTGGGTTCTTATAAAAAGCAAGGAAAACAGGTGAATATCATACACAATGAATTAACATTGACAAAGTGAAATACTTAATACTTGATTGAGATGCATTGTTAATACCTGTCATGCCTGATAATACAGGCATGACAATTTCAATTTGTAAGTTTCTGAAATCAATATTGCACATAAAAATGGTTCTGTCTCCACAACACACAGGAAATTTGTGTAGTCAACCTGAAAATGAAATAAAGAAGCCTTTAGAAAAAAACATCATCACACACTCAATAATAAAATTGTAGATCTATAAATTTCTATTAAACTTTATAGTTAAATTTAGATTTATAACATGCAAACATGGGTAGATATCATGACCCATGGAATGTGTGGTCGCAATTTTCTGCCATTAAAAGAAAAACATTATAATAATAAAATATTAAATGAGAGGTATGGCACAACTTGAACAAATTACAACTTTAATAGACACAACATTATAATTACAAAATGAAAATGTATAAACGCCACATTATATAAAAAAAAAGAATTTCTTTAAACTTAAAATATTTTTATTATGCATATAAACTCAGGGCTTTTTTTGCTTATTAAGGGAATAGGCATTTTTTCACAATTATAAATGATAAGCTCGGGACTAAATTTTTTCCTAATTTTGAACAGTGCGCGACTCATTTTTAAAATTTTGTACAGCGCATCACTTATTTTTTCAAAATATTGAACAGTGCGCGACTCATTTTTTTTACAATTTTGAATGAACAGTGCGTGACTAAATTTTCCCAATTTTTGAACAGTGCGCGACTCATTTTTTTCAAATTTTGTACAGCGTGTGACTTTTTTTCCTACAATATTGAACAGTGCGCGACTTATTTTTCCACAATGTTGAATGAACAGTGCGCAACTCATTTTGTCCCCATGGACTCCCTAATTTTGAACAGTGCGCGATTCATTTTTTTCAAATTTTGTACAGCGAGTGACTCATTTTTACACCATTTTGAACAGTGCGCAGCTAATTGTTTTTTCACAATTTGAAGAGTTCGCGACTCATTTTTCCCCAATTTTGAACGACCAGTGCGCAACGCATTTTTCTCCAATTTTGAACAAGGCGCAACTCATTTTTTTTTAATTTTGTACAGCGGGTTACTCATTTCTTCACAATTTTGAACAGTGTGGGACTCATTTTTCCACAATTTTGAATAAACAGTGCATGACTTTTTTTTTCCACAATTTTTACCAGTGAGCGACTCATTTTTTCACAGCGCGTGACTCATTTTTTCACAATTTTGGACATTGTGGGGCTTATTTTACCCCAATGTTGAAATCAGAATGAACAGTGCGCAACTAATTTTTTCACCAATTTTGAACAGTGCGCGACTCACTTTTTAAAATTTTGTACAGCGCGTGACTCATTTTTTTCACAAGTTTTAATAGTGCGCGACTCATTTTTCCACAATTTTGAATGAACAGTGCGCGACAGTAGGATAAGTGGCACTGATCGTTTGTTCATCAGCATGAGAATGTGTGTAAAAAATACCACAAATAATGAAACAAGTGTAATAAAGCATGTAAAACAATGAAATACCAACTACTCGGCCAGGAAACATTTGGTGCAGAAGCTGCGGGATCCAGGATGCTCTCCCACGGACATTATGTTCTCCAAACACAAAATATGTTCTTTTTTTTTTGGTCAGTCAAACAACCATGTATCCATCATGTCACCCAGAAAGTCTCAAAACACGATGCAAAACCGAAGCATCTTCGTTTCGTCTCACACAAAGCTGGCAGCGTCGCTGAACATTGCACAAAAGCAGCTTCCTTATGAAGTTAAAGCGACTCGAAATACACAAGCAGTCGCGTTCCCCACCCACTTTGACTTCGCACGTTGAGGGCTGTTTTTTCGAGGAAACCGGTAACAGCTCACAACTTAACGTATACTACGGAGATAGACAAGTTGAAAAATAAATCACCGTTACCAATTCCAATGTGCACATTACCTTAAAATCCCGTTCCATTTTGTAACTTTCTTTATTGTTTCAATTTTTCACACTACACATTCGCTTCGACTTTGAGTTTGAAAACAGCTTTCATGAAACTACATGTACATGTCAATTGTGTTATTATTGAAAATATTGCAAATGTATTTTTAGTGCAGAAATTGTTATTATAAGTATCGATTTCTCACTTCATTTTTTTTATTTTGTTAAATTATGTGCGTTAAAATGTAATTGTTTGTTGTTAACTTGCGAACTATTTCATACGAATAGGCTTTTCAGAATTCGCCCAAGTAGCTTATGTTATCAGGCCACTTCATTTGCATAGTTTACTACCGTACTTACCTTAAATAAAATTTAGCATTTTTTATTATCTTGTTTATATTGTCTTATTTAATTTAAATGTGGCATAATAAATAGAATACATGTATATGGTTGGTGACTTTTGATATCATGTGATATCAGACTCGTCCGATATGGCGTGTGAAAAGGCTCGGCAAGCCTCGCCTTTTCCTACGCCATATCAGCCTCGTCTGATATCACATGATATCAAAAGTCACCAACCATATATTCTCTATATCTACCATCTGTAATCAATCTGTATAACTGGTATAGTGGTGGCACGTTCATTTTTGGCTTAAGAGGATACGGATTTAAGGTGAGCATGCACCTTTTTCGATGTGATCCTTTCCCCTTGTATTATAATGATTTGAAACTGCTCAAATATTACAGTTTTGATAGTAATGGTATTTTCAAAAGCACAAGTCCCTTTAAACACAACACGTAGCATGAACATTATCAAAAGAGATCATTGCCGTTGGGAATATCGATATAAAGCAATTGGTGTTTATACCAGTTTGAAAGGAAGGCGTGTCAAAACGTACCATTAGCTCAGCAAGAATGACTTCATGGAAAACCATTGATGAATGATTTGACTAAACGCTTCGCTAAACGTCTGTCGTGTATGCAATTGTAGTCTAAATGTCAGTCAATGTCTTCATCTTCACTGTTAGTGTCCGGGCATGGTTTTAGTACACATATTATAGTAGAAAAAAAATGTGAATTGAAGTAATAAATATGCACATTTTATCAGTTAAAAGGGTTATCAAGCATGAATTCATGTAGTTTAGACTTATGAAATGTATTCTAGATAACAAACTGAGAGGCAAGCAATATTTAGCATACATAAATACTTTCTTGAAAAAAAAATATTTAAAGGGACTTATTCAAAATTTGGAAAAATGACAGTTGACAATTTTCAAAATTGTCATAGATGTAAAAAAAAGAGCGTATGCAAGATAGTCAAACAACCAAAATAACACTCCTGACTTTTTATCGATAATTTAACAAAAACGTGTATAACCGAGATATTGTTTAAGATACCCTCCTTACTTCAAAAGACAGCGTGGCGTAGTGGTATCTTTTGTCTCGAGAGGTCCCGAATTCGAGCACCAATGGACTACTTTTTTCCCCATTCCGTAGAATTTTCGGAACGTATTCCAACTATGACAGTTGTGTTAGTAAATTCATTTAATGACATTTCCAAAATACGAAAATCTGTGAAGTCCATTAAAATACAAAGTAAACATTTGGCGTAATTTATTAAATATTCCTTGTTCGCCTAACTAAAAATCCGATAAAAGTCATGTGTGTTTAAATCATTTTCTCACGACCAATCCCACTAATTGCGATACACATGATCGGGAAATCCCCAGCAAATTGCGAAATAAGCAAGATCACCTGCAAATTGCAATTGCGACATACACACGATCGGAAAATCCCCGGTAAATTAGGATTTACCACTAGGGGGATGGTCCACAGCCGTCGTTGACCATATATGGAAGACTTTCGAAGTCTCACATCGTTTAAAGGGCAATTGGTCTGATAAACTATAACTTTTATGAATTAGCGACCCGACCCGGTATCGTTGGCAAAAGTTTTGTCCCGGATCCGCGGGTAATTTGTCGACCTTTGAATCCAATTCGTTTTTTTGGTACCCGTTTGAGAACTAGTAATTCTATTAAGTTTTGTACAGCCCGATTGCGGAAAACTCAATATAGCAGTCACAAAATGTATGTGTATGTGTAAGTCCGACTGTAACTGTGTTATTCATTCCGAAATTTTAAAATAAAATACCTCAAATGTTCACCTTCATAAGACGACGTGTCACGTTTAACACCCGTCTCCCTACCTCAAAGGTCGAGGTCACATTTTGCCATAAAACAGCTTGTCTGGACTCTAACTTGGTCAGTCATCATGCCCTGATCCCTCCGGTGGTCATGCGGCCCAAAGGCCGCAACCAATCATGATTTTAAGGATTTGGAAAACTCGCCCATTCAGTCATTATGCAATTTTAAAATAACCTATCACAGTTAACACTGGCGTGTATCATCTACCGGTATCTTCCTAAGTCACATGTCAAGGTCACACTTGGAGGTAAAAAGTCAAATTTGGCCATAATACAGTTGCATGGGCCATAACTTCATCATTTATCATGCTACTTTTAAATTAAAAGCATACATACAGAGACTATTCGGTTAGTGTGTTTGTGTATTTGAATTTATCCGACGAGTTTAAGAAAACGTTTACACCACGAAGCTGGTTGCAATAAATTATGAGGGTTACTCTAACCCTCTTTTGATTTTAATATCTGTTAGTTAATAGAAAATAAGAACAAAAACCAACTATGTTAATTGCACGTTGCATGTGTCATTTCATCTGGCAATGTCAAGGCAGCTACCTTCTGCACTGTTGAAAGTTTCGTGTATCTTTGGTCATTAAAATAACATATACATTTAGTTGTCATACACTTTTCATGTACATTTAGACAGGAAATAAAAATGTTTTCGTGAGAATGTCACATTGATGAGATTAATACATACTGATCACATGTCAAACGAAGTTTAATAATTGCAACAATTATTACATAATTCTGTACTTTTTTATACTATTTATATGTGACATTGTCTCGTATTTTTAAAGCATTTTAAACAAAACGTGGTTAGTTTTCTTAACCTATCTTGTTTGAGCTATTAAGTAGTTTGATGATTTTGTACATATTTGGAAAGGATCTAGAATACTTTGGAATTAATATATTCCTTGCATCATCATATTAAGGGAATTTAAGAACAAAGTGATATACATCCTAAATGTCATTTAGGTTGCATAACACAGATTTAAATTGATCTCTGTCAATGTTCTGGTGTCTTCCCGTTTCTATAGATAATTTGTGAGACGACAAACATAATTTAGCAATAGCTTTTTTAACAATATCAAGATACGATGATCTTTCGAATATTCGTTTTAATTCATTATATACAAGCATTGGTCTAGATTATGTGACACTGACATTCCAGTTAGGAATGTTCTGGTTTGGTTATATGTTTCTAAGTAACGGGATACATTGATCAATGTACACAGATTCAGAAAGCCATACATCAGTAAAAACCGTTTAGTTAAGAATGTTCCGTATTTTCGACCGCCAATTGTTTGCGTTGTTTTGCGTTAACTTTCTTATATCAGAATGACGCTACAAAAATATCGGTTTATTGTTCATAACTCACAATCAACATGAACAATAACCATGGTTTCAGATTATGACCCGGTTGTGAAATGTTCGATTCACATGCAAAATAAATTATTTAAAAAAAGAAGAATATGAGAATATTCATATTGTTAGCGTCTAACAACTGCGTGATTAATTTATATTTACTTTTAAGAAAACACTCGACTTCAACATTTGTTAATGGAATGAATACATAAAATCCTACGACCAAAACACAACGCCTACCAAACTATTAGCAATTTTGATTCCGCCAAATTGTCAAGGTACTAAAACACGAAAACTTGTTTTATATAACATGCATTCGGATCTAGAAATAAAACGATGCTGTTTAATTTAATACGTTTGTAATTCGTTCCCTGAAACCAAACACCATTTCAGGATGCACCGAATGCAGTTGCATGCTTACAACGTGCATGTCATCCAACAACCGACCGATCGGCAAATAGTCTCTAAAGTCAGCTCCGAGGTACGAGTATGACGGTATATGTTTATCTTTTATCATATCGTTTACTGGTTGTCTGTTTATTATCACCATCGTACTTTGCTGTTTTTGTATTTGAAATATTTGGCCACTCGACCATAAACATGGCTTTGCTTATTTGCTTTTACGATTCAAGACTAACACAATGCATACACGTTCTATTAATACTTTAGCGCATTTATTTTAGACATACATTAGCTTGATTAAAAATCAACCACGGTTTTACATGTATGCCGTAATTGTTTTTTTTCTCAATCAAATCATATTTCTATAATCAGTGTATGCAGTTTGGGAATTATTTAATCGTCTGCTCACATTTATTTTGTGATATGTTTAGCCACTTTGGTTATGCCGTGGGTTGTCGAATGAAGTTTACCCCCCCCCCTCCCCGGATATAGTTTTAAAGTGTCGACATGATATTGGTCGCGCTGGTGATTCTGCTTTTGATTGCGATTCGAAATACTTTAAACGAATACAATACATAGCGAATACAAACTAACAGTCCATTACTATACAGGCAAGTCATGGTGTCCCATCCTGTATTAAACATGTTTAACTTTGCTGTGTTGAATGTGATTATGGTTGTTTCAACTGGTAAGATATTTGTTTGTTATTTTTCGATAAAATCTATATAATATGTGTTGGTTTCGGGGGAGGGGGGTTATGGATTTTAATTAACGAATGCACATATATTTTCGTTTTTATATTTATAACGTATTAATTTACACATTTATTGGCTCTGTTCACGAGTTGATAAAACAAACTAGCGAATTAAATTTTATTTTTAATGTAAAATTGAAGCAAAACGTCAGGCACAAACGGAAACAGCCGTAATGGCTAAATAATATCGGTGTAGGCCTTTTAAACCTTAAAAAAATTGTTCGAATCCCGGTTTTCTTATTTATGGTTTACTCTATTTTACTAGTGGTAACTTGTTGTCCAGTTAAAATTGAATATTTGAGTTCTTAAGTTTATTTTAAAGAAGGAGTTATCAAAGGCAAGCAAATACTTGTTTATAGGAGCACGTTATTTTACAAATGGTTATAAAACTGTTTTATATTTGCTCGTTTGATTCAATTTCAGATTTCAATGAAAGCTTTCTCAATAAAAAATCGCGACAAAAAGTTGATATGAATAAATTAAAATGGGTTCAGTCGATTATCGGTTCATCTCTCAGAATCTCATTTAACATAAGTCCGCAGTTATAAGTGTTCAGCTACGTGGGTCTTACATCCTTGACGTATAGAGAGATTCGGCGGTGATCGTGTTATCGATCCATATTGATAAATCAAACATATCATGAAACTGTCAAAATACATCGCCCATGCAAATAAGTGTATGTAACGCTGTTCCCGTACATTAAATACAAGAACATTTTGTCGAAATGAGTCATTAAATAAGTGGTTTGATATAAAGCATATTTAACCGAGAAAATTCGCGTTGTGCCTGTATACATTAACATATACAATTATACGTACATATTTTCAAAAATTAGTTATAAATGCACTATATATCAATATAAGTTTTTAAATGATTTGCTTCAAATGATACTTTGATGACATTTAATCCATTTAAAATCCGATTGGGTAAAGCTTTGTCACCTACAAATATCGTTAAAACTGAACACACAACAGGGGACCGTTTTTGGTACAATGCGTAACTTTACGGACGAAAATTTACGTACGTATAAAGTTACGTACGTTTTTTCTAAATGCGTAAGTGCGTTTCTATAAACCGAACGTATCGTAAAACTTAGTTGCTATGCCGCGCGGACCTGAAAGAGAGCATTTGAAATTATCGCCATTTGATTATTGTTTAATACACAGTTTTCTTTCCACACATTCAAATAACATTGTTACATCTGCGTCATGCGAAAATTGATCTTATGGCATATGCGGCCAGTGTAACTCAAGGCCAGCCTGCGCAGTCTGGTCAGGGGCTATGCTTTCCGCTATATAAAAAGCACGCAAGGTTTCATGGCATCTCATGAGTATCCTCCTCAGTATGCAATTCCTGACCAGACTGTGTGGACACGCAGGCTGGACTGTAGCTACGTTGGCAACATACTGCATAAGTCCCATACTTTGCGTGACGCGGGTCTTTACAAATCTTGTTGCCTTGTGAAAATGGAACATC